>RJWM01032757.1:0-21223 GCA_004363535.1 Dasyprocta punctata | reverse complement strand
AGAGGCCACACCCGATGCCCTGTGGCCACGCGGGGCCCAGCTCTGCCCCATTTCCCAGCGCCCGTCTGGACGGTAGCTCTTGCGGGAAGAGGCGTCTTGTGCCTGCGTTATTTTCTGCAGTGAGGATGTGGGTAAAGAGCGTGCTGTGGGCCTAGAGTCAGCTGACCTGGGCTCTGGTTGTGGCGCCATTGTGCAACTGTTCAAGCCTCAGTTTCCCCAGTTGTAAACGGTGAATGTGCTGGTTGGGTCTTAAAGAGCAGGCAGTTCCGGGCAGCCCCCTGGGGCCGTGGTGGCCACACGTGTCCTTGGGTGCCCACGCTGCCCTCCGTCTACAGGAGCAGGAGGTGTGCGGAAACCTGACGCTGCAGCACCACATGCTCGAGCCTGTCCAGAGGGTCCCCCGCTATGAGCTGCTGCTCAAGGACTACTTGAAGAGGCTCCCCGAGGATGCCCCAGACCGCAAGGATGCCGAGAGTGAGTAGAGGGGGCGCCAGGCTGAGGGGTCCTGAGAGGGGGTGAGGATTGGGGGGCCTGCTGTGAACCCTGGGGTAGGGAGAAAGGGAAGGAGGAAAGAGACACAGACCCAGAGGTAAGAGAGATAGAGGGGGGAGGCAGACAGACAGTGAAGGGAGAAATGCCGAGAGATAGAAACACAAAGGGACAGAGAGATGGGAGGGGAGAGAGGCTGCATCAGAGACACAGGTGGAGACACCGAGAAAGAACCAAGAGGACCAGCCCCTAGCAGGCCTGGAAGTGACGCCATGTGTCGGGTAATGGGAGATCCCCCTTCCCCGGCCTGTGACCGGGATGCGGGTGCCACGGCAAACATGACCGAACGGTGTCCCCGTCTGGAGCCCAGGCCCCAGCGATAGGTCCTCAAGGCGTCTGTGCAGGAGAGCGGAGGCCCCAGCGGGTCCCCAGCAAGTGGGGCGGATCTGCAGGGCCGCAGGCCTCACCCTGAGATGGGCCACGTGCCGTGCGGGGCAGCGGCCTCTCCGGTGAGCCGGTGCGAAGCCGCCGCCTGCCGGCTGATGTGGTCCTTCTCCTGCAGGGTCTCTGGAGCTCATCTCCACAGCCGCCAACCATTCCAACGCGGCCATCCGGAAAATGGTGAGCGCGGCTGCTGGGGTGTGGAGTGGAGCCGAGCGTGCAAGGGCGGGCGGGCTGTGGCCCCTCCTCCCTGTCCCCCATGGCCTCATCGGCGAGCGCCTTCACAGCCCTGTGCCAAGGTGGTCAGGGGCTCTGTCTTGAGCTGGAGAGGCATGCTCCTTACCAAATCTACAGTCTTTGGTTAGTTACTTAGCACCCTGTGCCTTAGCTTCCCCATCTTTGAAATAGGGGCCCTTTGGGAGGCCAAGGCAGGAGGATCGTTATGAGTTCGAGACCAGCCTGGGCTACAAAGTGAACGCAAGGCCAGCCTGAACTGCATAGTGAGACCTTGTCTCAAAAAACACACACGCACACACACACACACACACAAAAAAAAAAAGTAATGGAGGCCTTCACAAACCTAGTCTTTTTGGGCTTCATGGGATTAAAAGAATTACTGTACTGGTGTGCTCTTAACAGGAGCAGGCATAATAAGTGTCAGCTCTCATTATTGTCATCATTCATTCATTCATTCATTCACTAAAGCTGCAGAGTCCTCCTCATGTGCTGGGCCTGTGCATGCCCGGCCCCAGGTGCACCCTCAGTACCCGTCAGAAGCACACCCAGTTCCCTTACTACATGCCAGGGCTTTCCTAACCTCCCTGCACATACCAGGTGCGTGCTCAGCACCTCCAGGACAAGCCAGGTATGGGGGTGCTGAGTCCCCCTCAATGCATGCCCAACCTCCCCCGTGCCTGCCAGGTATAAGCACAGCCCCCGGAACATGCCGGCTCTAAGACAGCACACTGGGCTGTACGTGTGCCAGGTACCTGCTCATTCTCCCTAACTCTACGAAGCCCACAGCCCTGCCCTGTCAGTCCTGCTAGTGTCCCCGTATCTTGTGCTATGCTGTTTGTCACACTTGCCTCTACCTGCCTCTGGGGCGCAGACAGCAGGGCTACCCCAAATGACTTGCTTCCGGGTACACAGGTTGCAGTTACTGAAGTCCAAGGGCACAGCAGGTCCAGACCAGAGCGTGCTGCGGCTGTGGAGGTCCCGATGGGCTCAGTCCTACCCTTTGTGGTGTTAGCTTCCAGTTCCAAGCCAGAGCCCCTAGCTGCTGACCCTGTTCCTTCATACTGCGGGGTGCTGGGTGGCCGTGTGATCAGCCAGTCACCATGACCTGTGAAAGATGACACTCAGATTAGCGCAGTCCGGATCACAGCCCCTCGGTTGACCTCTTCATGCCTCAGCTTCTTTGTCTGTCACTTGGGAATAATGATGGCATCCATCTCACAGAATTCAATGGGTTAAAGCATTACCATGTATAGACTGCACTGGGCACACAGAAATGGAAGCAGCTGTGATTTATTATCATTCCCTCTGCACGGTGAACCTCTATGCATCCCTCAGTATCTGACTCAAGTGCTTCGCTGTGTTTCCCTCCATTCGGCTGTTACAGGCTCATCGCCCTGTGGGGTTGTGGGTTGCAGGGCAAAGTCCCACTTGCCTTGGTCCCCAGCACCCCCTGCCTAACCCTACGTCTCTTGCAGGAGAAGATGCACAAGCTCCTGGAGGTGTATGAGCAACTGGGTGGGGAGGAGGACATTGTCAACCCTGCCAACGAGCTGATCAAGGAGGGCCACATCCAGAAGCTCTCAGCCAAAAACGGCACAGCCCAGGACCGCCACCTCTTCTTGGTGAGCCTAGCTGCCGGTCCGGCCCCGGAGCTCCCTCGCCCGCCCCCTCGGGCCCTGGCAGGGCTTCATGGCCCAAGGCCAGATCATCCATGGATGTGCTCTTCTGCAAGGACAGCTCTGTCAGAAGCTGCACTCCATTTGCTGCCATCATCTCATGCTTTTAACTATAGCAGTGCATCTTGACTCCAACTATGCCAGCACCAGACCCTGGCTTGGAGGCAGGAGGAAGACACAAAGGAATTACACTGAGAGGCGCTCCAGGCGCCTGGTATAGCTAGAAGACACATGATCTTCCCAAAGTCCTCTGTCATGCCCCTGTGTGCTCAAGTGCTACCTCAGCCCCTGGCCACTGTCGATCTGTTCTCTGTTTCTATACTTTCACTCTCCCAGGATGCCACGTAAATGCCGTGAGATGCATCTGGCTTCATTCAGTTGGCCCGTTTGTTTATGAGATCCATCCCTTTCTGTGTGTGCATCAGTAGCTCATTCAAAAGACACTTCCTGATTGCACAGTTAGCCAGGTGCACAGTGGACAAGTCAAAAAAAAATAGGCAGAGGACAAAAATAAAGATGTCCTCCACGGTCTCCTCCCTCAGAGATGCAAACATGGGTAAAATGCTTGTGCACATCTTTTCAAGGGTGACCTTAGAGGGGACCTTAGCAGGGTCCTGCGGGAGCAGCTCCCGGGCCCCTCACCATGCCACCACTCTTGCAGTTCAACAGCATGGTCCTCTACTGTGTGCCCAAACTGAGGCTCATGGGACAGAAGTTCAGCGTTCGGGAGAAGATGGAGATCTCTGGCCTCCAGGTGGGTGAGCCCTTTCTCCCAAAACTTTTACCCACCAAAGGGGCATACAGCGGGGCTCTGGCCAATAATTGTGTCTGAGGCTGAAGCGTTGCCGGAACATTTATCTTGGCCCTGGTTTGGGCAGAATTCTCCACTTTCTGGTTTAACCCATCTGCCAGGTCCCTCATAGCCGCATGTAGAAGGATGCGTGGAGATAGAAGGTCATTAAGAAACTAAAATGTCCAGCTTTGGGGACCATAAGCAGTAGCGGTGGGCAGTAGTAGAGGTTGGGACTCTAGGTCCTAGGTAGAGACCCGAAGGTGATATTTGTGTGCAGGAGAAATTTGGATTGGAGCCTGGGCTCCTTGCCCTGCCTGGGCCCCAGGCCCAGAGCGCTCTCCGGTGCTGTCTCGGCCCCACAGAGGGCTCCTGGGCACCTGTGCGTCTTCACTGTCGCCTGTCCTGTGAGCCTGTTTTGTGTCTCACTGCAGCGGAGGCTGGAATTTTATCCCCTGTGGGGAGAGCTGTGAATTCACAGGTGCTCCAAAAATATTGATGAAACCAAAGTATTTAATCACTTGAAAGAGTTGAAGTTTGCTTCAATGACACTCAAAGGTTCCTTCTTCCCCTGCAATTCTCTGAATCCAGGTGAAGAAAAACCATGACCAACAATGACTAGAGGGAATAAAACCTCCTCCACAGTTAGAAGAAACTAATTCTCAGTGTTTACAAGAATGAGTCTTGTTTTAATGACTTTGATACGTCAATACAATTCTCCACCTGAGGTTGGGAAAGTCCAGAGGTTCTGGGCACGTCCAGGGCGTGCATTTCCTTAAAGTCACTGACCAGGTGGCAGGTCAAGGGCTGGGGATTCAGATGGGAGTCAGCTTGAGACCCCCAAGAACACCCGATCTGCCACTGCAGTCTGTGGGCTGGTGAAGAGGATGGAATCTGAGAGTCCAGGGAGAAATGCGCCCACTTCATGGCTTCCTCTGGACGTGCATTTTCCCGCTTGCGTCTTTAAACCGAGGAGGCAGCTGCCCACGTGGGCACAGATGCTGCGGGGTGGCTGCGGCCCTCCTTCGCATAAGATCCTTCCCCGTCCTAAGGGGGTGCAGCTCCCGCAGACAGGTGGTGCCTGGCAGTGCTGGTGGGGAAGGTGGGGGCAGGGCTGGCTGGAGCAACTTCTAGAGAAGGCCTGCTGGGCCGTGGGTTAGGTCAGCAGAGTGCCAGGCAGAGGCTGAGCCTGCCGTCCCCCATGGACCAGCTCGCTCGCTCTGGAGCCTCCATCAGCCACCGTGACTTTGAGCCTCAGGGTCCTCTCCCTGCAGATGGCAGAGCCTGCTGGGTCACCTCTGATGCCTCCCTGGGGACAAACCTCCCAATCAGAGAACACGAGGCTGGTGTTGAGGAAGAGCCCATGTGACCGGCTTGTGCGGGTTTGTGTTTTGTTCTTTGCTCTTCAGGTGCAGGACATTGTGAAGCCAAACGCGGCACACACGTTCATCCTGACCGGACGGAAGAGGTGCCTGGAGCTTCAGACTCGGTATGGCGCGGGGCTCACGGGTGTGGCTGCTATGTGAACATCACAGATGTGCGTGTATCTGTATCACACGGATATCACACTGCAGGTGGCTGCCGCAGTATAGTCTGTTTCTGCATCTTGCGTTTTTCATCAAATTTATCGGGCATATCCTTACACCATTTCTGAAAGCAGCGCAATTCTCCATCGTGATCATTAACCAGTTCCCACAGACAGGCATTTAGGCGCCTCCTGGGTCCTGCTATTGCAAATGGTGCTGCTGTTGCATTCCCATACTTCGGGTTTTGTGCATGTGTCGAGGTGTCCACCAGGTACATCTGACAGAGAGTCGCTGAGCAAAGTCGCTGCCCTGAATGTGGTAGCTACGGTCACTTTACCTTTAAGGCCAGGTTCTGACTGGCAGTGTATGGAAGGTCCGGCCTTCCACGGCCCACCAGTGACATGAGAGCTTTGGAATGAGCTGCTGGGGGCCGGGGAGGCGCTGGTTTACCTCGCTACAAGGAGGCTGCACAGCAAGCCAGGATCCGCCAGCCAAACTCTCGAACTCTCAGGTGAATTAGATTAGACTGAGAGGAAACTGAGCGTTTATAGTCAGTATCCAAGACCAGATTCAAACATACTGTTTTTGTTTTTATAGGACAGAAGAGGAGAAGAAAGAATGGATTCAGGTAGGTGAATTATCTAAAGTTTTGAAGTAACCAAATCCCCAAGATCTTGGGCAGTGCAGCCATTTCACATTGGAGCAGAGAAGAGGAGGGCTCGATGCCTCCCCAGCATGACCTGGCCCCTTGTCCTGCCCTGATGTGAGGCTGAGATTATGGTCAGCTTTGTATGCACCTGCAGATGACACAAGCCTTTCAATCTATTCACCACTTTGATTCCCTCTCCCCACATCAATCGATAGAAATGAATGGGCCTTAAGTGGGAGGCTGAAGCAAGAGGACCCACAAGTTCAAGGCCAGTTTGAGTAACTTAGTGAGACCTTGTCTAAAAGTAAAATTAATACTGCAGAGATAAATGAACCAGGAAGGATCATGCTGGAGGTATCTTCTCTCCAAAGTGGTCTCTTCAGTCTGGAAGGCTCTGAGGCAGAGCCTGCACCGTTGACTAGCAGAAACAGGATGGTCAGAGGCCTGGGCCATGTTTCATGAACGCCTGACCCCACAGAGCCAGGCGTGTGCCCCTGCAGTGTCGAAGTCCTCCTGGCTCTGACAGTCCCATGGCTTCGCTGTGTCCAGGTCATTCAGGCCACCATTGAGAAGCACAAGCAGAACAGCGAGACCTTCAGGGCCTTCGGCAGCACTTGGAGCCAGGATGAGGACCCCAGCCCATCTCCAGAGTCGCCTGTGAGTCGGTGCCTGGTCAGGGGTAGGGATGACTGCCTGGCGGGGTGGAAGCTGCTGCCGCCTGCTGAGCCCCGGGGTCTTACAGGTTCACGTCCACAGAGGGCAGGGAGAAGGCCGGGGTGCACGTCCTGCCCTGACTCGAGGCCGTGACTGTGGTGTGTGCATTTGCTCTCTCCTCGCTTCTGCGTGGCCACCTTGTGTCTCTCAGATGCATCCAGGCCCCTGCAGGGGACCCGTGGTCGCTGGTCCACTGCAGTCCTCCTGTGCCTCAAGAGTGTTCCAGTAACTGCAGACCTCAGCTGGCCGTGGTGGTGCACACCTGTAATCCCAGCACTCAGGGAGGCTGAGGCAGGAGAATTACAATTTCCAGCCCAGCCTGGGTGATTTGACAATTTAGCAGGACCCTGTCTCAACATAAAAAATAAAAAGGGACTGGGGATATAGCTCCATGTGAAGGTCCTGAGCTAATGCTAAAACAAATGCCAAAAAACAAATCAAGGCAAAAACACCAATCACCCTGCAGACACGTTTTTGAGTTGTGTTTTCTCCCCGACTCTGGGAGACGCAGGCTTAGGCCACTGGGGGTGACTCGTGCCCCACCCCTTGGGGAGCTGCTCTGGGGCTCAGGGGGCAGATTCCATATGGAGGTTTGGGCTTTGTGGAGGCCCGCTGAGCTGGGCAGGGAAGACAGGGCTGCAGCGGGGCCCGAGCTGGCCATCCCCCTGTCTGGGTGTCGGTGGAGTCAGGGACAGAGGATGGAACACGGGGCCAGTCTCTGCCTCCTGCAAGGAATGTCCTGGCATGGCCACTCCCGCGCAGTGTTTGGGGAGCACTGGGGTTGTAGCAAGGACCCCTGGGGAGAGGTGGTTGGGGAAGGAGGTGGCCTCACCTTCGGCCTTTGTGGGGGGCAGTGCCTGGGGGAGACCTCTGCTCCCAAGCCAGCCCGGCAACCCCCAGCCCACACCCAGGCTGTCGGCGTGCTCACTGTGTAGATCGCTTGGCTGCATCAAATCTTCCCTGGGAGGGAAGATTCCCATGAGTTGACCCAGGGACAGAGGAAGCAAAGTCAGCAGATCCCCCTGACCTTAGAGAGCTGGTGCTGCGGACTCTCCACAAAGACCCCTCAGGACAAGGGGAGAATCCGGAGGGGCGTCCTCCCTCTGTGACGCGGGTGGTCTGGGTGGGCCGTGGAGCCACCGTCCGCAGGTGCCTGCCACACTGCAGAATGCTAACTGCACCCGATAGACGCCTTCAGCCAGACAGCAGCCTCCCTGCGTCCTGGCATCTATCAGATGGCACGCGTTCCTCCTCTTACCCCGCCTGCAGGCACAGAGGTGTGGCCGGAGGGTGGGGACCGCCTCACACTCAACCTCTCTGTTCCCGTGCAGATAACCAGTGTGAGCTCCGCGGAGCCCTCAGGGGTGACCGATGGCGGCGGAGGTGCCCCGGGGGTGAGTGACGCACACACCGGGCTCATAGGGGTCTTACGGGGGTCACTGGGGGAGTCGGACAAGCGCCGTCTGGAGGGGTGGCTGGGGGTCAGCCTGCGCCCTGTGTTCGCTTAGGGCCTGGGCGGGCACGGGGAGGCTGTGTCTGGAGCCAGGCACTTGTGATCTGGGTCCCAGAGGTGGTGGCTGTTGGGGTTGCTGGTGGAGTTTACGGGGGAGCCTTCGGTGAGCACACAGTAGTGTGCATGTGTGAGAATCCTCTCACGCCTGGACTCTTGAACCCCGTGATAAACCATGCAGTGACGGAGTCCCCAATTCTTAAAAGGATCCCAGGAAGGCAAAGAAGGCATAAGGCAGGCCTGGCCCGCCTCCCTCTCTGCAGGTGCGTTCTCTTCCGTCTTAAAACGGCGCCACCCCAAAGGTGCAGCACAGGGCCAAGGACTCATCTGTGACCTTGGGGGAGATTGTCTCCCCCATGGAATCTGGGGACATTAAATAGGAAGTGGCACGGCCGGGCATGGTGGAACACACCTGTAATCCCAGCACTTGGGAGGCTGAGGCAGGAGGATCATTGTGAGTTTGAGACCAGCCTGGGCTACAAAGTGAGCTCAAGACCAGCCTGAACTGCATAGTGAGAGCTGTCTCAAAAAGACCCCCCCCCAAAAAAAAGAAAAGAAAATAGAAAGAGGCACATGTGTGCCTATGGCATAACCGAGTGCCAGCACCTGGGGCTGCGGTGCTAGCTGTGGGCCCAGCGCTGGCCAGCATGGATGGTGACACATAGCCCAGGACCACCCTGGTGGCCATTTGCTCAGCCCCTCAACGGCGCCCACCGCTGTTTTGGCTTGGAGTCAGAGGACCCCACCTGGCTCGGTGACTCCAGGCCCACCCCGAATACAGCTCCTCTCTCCCTGGGTCTCTAGAGCCCGCTTGGGCACAGACCCTGCCTCTCACACACAGTGGCTCCTCCGTGCATGCGTCCTTTCTCCTTCCTCTCTCACTCGCGTGTTCTGTCTGTCTCTCTGTCTCTGTCTTGGTCTCTCTCTGTCTCTCTCTCGATGCAGTGGGCCTCACTGCACCTGGGGTGGGTGTGGACCCCCAAGGGGCCTTAGACCAGCCGGTGACTCCGCCTGACCGGAAACGCTGACCGCAGCTCCGGGGACCGTGAGCCTGGGGGCTGTCACTGCCTCACTACCCCGGGGTCTCCTCACAGACAGCTCCAGTCATGCAGGAGCGGAGAGAGCGAGGTGAGGCCGGGAGAGGCCATCCCGGGCCACGGGGGGCAGGGGCAGGTTCCGTCCTGTCCCCAGCTCCTCCGCAGGGTGACCCCGCTCAGGCACAGTTCCAGCGCCGGCTCCTGTTGCTGTGCTGTCCCCTCGCCTGCCCCAAGCTGCGGCCTCTCCTTCAAAATCAGCCCCGGCCAGCCCCGACCACAGCAGGCAGAGCTGTACTTGGCCGAGGCGCCCTGCCTGCCCTGCGTCCCCGTGTTTCCCAGGGTGCCCTGGGGAGAGACGAGTCTCACTGAACTCTGCAGGGGGACCCAGGATGGGAACATCTGTCCAGCTGCACTGAGCGAGCAAGGCAGGACACACATGTCCTCAGTGGACAGTTACAAGGTGCCCAGCAGCAGGGTTTAATTCTGACACCAAGGAGTGGTTTTTGCTGCAAGATATCAAATTCAACCCTTTCTTTCCCCTTCTTCCCTCCCCTTCCCTTCCCTTTCCTTCCCTTCCCTGCTCTTTTCTTTTCCTCCTTCCCTGCCTCCATCCCCCCTTCTCTCTCCCTCCTTCCCTCCGTCCTTCCTTTTCTTTGTTTTGGCCACCGTGGGATTGGACCCAGCACCTCTACACCGGGGTACATCCTCAGCCCCTTTCCCTTTTATGGTATTTTTTTTTTTAATGTTGAGACAGGTTCTCCCTAAGTTACTACTAAGTTGCCCTGGTTGGGCTCAAGATTTTGATTCTCCTGCCACCCAGAATGCTGGGGTTCCAGGCACGCATCACCGTGCCCAGATATGGTGCGATGGTACAATCCCCTGAGCTGAGATGTCTTCAGACCTACAATTTCTGTAAGCCCCTCTTTCCTAAGAAGTGAAACCCCAACCAGGAAGTTTTGCAAGAGATCTTGCAGAATCCAGACTTCCTTGTTCTGTAAAAGTCTAGTTGCTCTTAACAGAAGCCCAGAAATCTGAAAGCACCCCCCCCATCAAGGGACACACAGACCCACCTAGGATGCCAGCGAGGCACCTGCCCTGGGCACTCTTGTGCCAGCGGCTCCCCTACAGTGCTGAAGCCTGCCCTCCTTGGGCTCCAGAGCAGAGCTGCCCTGAGGAGTAGCGGGGCCAGGCCTGGCCTCTCCCATGGCCCTGTGTCTGTGGCTTGTGCCCACAGGGACTGCCTACCGTGCATCTCCTTGCTGTCTGGCATAAGTGACAGTTTCCTCAGGTCCACTGGTTGGTGTCCGAGTCTGTGCTACTGAATATTCCGCTGGTTTCCTCATGTACAGCTACCTCTGACAAAGAGGAAATTTGGGGGAAGCAGCCTCGCTGACCCTCAGTGGAGACCACCTTCTGAGTCCGCCTTAGCCCCTGTGGGGTCCCTGGGCGTGGAGCTGCTGGGCTGGTTACTGCAGAAGCCTAGGAAGACGTGGGCCTGGCCTTTCTGGTGCTGACATCTGCACAGAGCCCTGCAGGGGCCGAGAGCTACTGGGGGGCAAGGCTGGCACAGGGAAGCCACAGGCCATGGGGAGCCAGGATGATGCCAGCTCCCACCTGCCCACCCATGTGTGGGCCTGGCCGTGGTCCTGACCATGCGCTAAACCTCAGTGGGAGGCCAAGGCCATCGTGCACCTTGGCCTTTGGAGCAGCGGGTCCTTCAAAGGAGACCTGAGGCTTGGCGTCAGGAGGGTCTCTGTCCCGTCGGAGATCCAGCCCTGCCCCGGGCCTCTCGGCAGGTGGCTGGGCGCTGGCCTTGAGGTGACAGGACCGGCAGGTAGCAACAGTGATGGGGAGAGGGTCACATGTCCCAGATGGCACAGCCAGGGAGGTGCAGGGCCGGGTATGGCACCAAGGAGATGCTATCAGTTTACCGGGGCTGCAGTGACAGGTTCCCATTTGACATAAACCCTGGGCACTGGTTTCTCCTGAGGCTCCTTGTCTGGTGGACAGTCCTTCCCCTTCATCCTCTGTGTGTGTCTGTGTGTCTGTGTGTGTCAGTGTGTATTTCCTCCTCTCTTCTTAAAAGTCATGCACTACCGCAAGGACACTTTACCCCAACAAACTCTTTCAGGGCCCTCTAGGCAAACAGTCACATTCCGAAGTGGAGATTGAGGTTTCTACATAAGAACTGGGGGAGTCGGGGGGACCCAGTGAAGCCCACGCGGGGTCCCAGCACTCAACCTGACACTGTGTGCTTCTCAGCTCCCCACACCCAAGCAGCTCAGCTGTTTCACCCGAAGCCCCCACCCACATGTCCAGGGCGTCCACGTCCCTGTCCCCCTTCTCCTGCCTCCCCACGCAGGGACAGCAGTACACTGAGCCCCCATCCCACCCCGATCTCCAGAAACTTCCACTGTATGCTGGCCTCAGATCCTCTGCTGCCCGCCCCTGCCACGGGTGCTCTTTTTCAAACTGTAATATTTTAAAACAAATCCCAGCAATACCAGTGAGAGCTTCTTTTAGGTGTATTGTATACAAACAAATAAAAAACGGCTCTAGGCCTCTCTCTCCCCATGTGTGCACAGGAGTAGAAATAAACCTATCAGGGGCTGCTCCGGCTCTGGTGCGCTGGGAATTTTATAAACATCCTTGGCATTTCTTAAAATCTTAGTGATGGTGAGTTCTGTGTCAGCAACACAAAGCTCGAGGAAGCCCCTCTCCTCCTGGCAAGGAAGCCCTGGGCGTGTGTTGTGGGTATTCAAGAGCACAGGAAACTACTGCATTGCCCAGTGGCATTTCTGGGGTCCCTGTGACATGAAACCATATTGAGCAGCTTGCCCAAACCAGACAGGAATTCATGTACGGGAATGAGGTTCAGGAGCAGGGAGCAGTCATTCACCCCAACTTACAGAGCAGGAAACTGAGGCTCAGCATGGACAGGGGACTTTCCAGGGTCTCCTAGCCAATGAGGGCACTGCAGGAGCCTCACACTGCTGGTGGTGAGAGGGGGAAACCGAGGCCTGAGGCTCAGCTAGGGGCCCCAGGTGGGCCTGCTCTTGCCCTCCAGCCCACTTTCCTCTGTTGCCGTAGACAGAGTGGGGCGCAGTCCCCCAGATGCTTCCCGCTGTGGCACACGTGTCTGTGTGCGTGTGATGCCTGGTGGCTGTGAACGGCCCCAAATGCCTGACACAGCAGGCATGTGCTGGGCGAAGGATGGTGCTAAGGATCTTGGGGTCCACATGGCCCCGGGGCTGCTGGCAGGGCCACTCTGTCCCCGGCACCATTCGCTGTCTGTGCAGACTCCTGCCCAGCCTGGCATGCACCATCTCCTCCCAGTGGCCCCCACAGAGATGCCTCCAGATAAAGCCGGGGGCCAAGTCCTCCCAGGCCTCAAGGTCCCGACCCACGGACTTGTACTCTGTATGCTACACTGGGGCGTGGTGGCTGGTTTGGCTCTTTGCCTCGCCCGCTCGGCATGGTCTGCTTGTGCCCCGAGTTCGTGGCTCAGGCATCGTCACGAGCTGCCCCCACCCCCCGAGGGATAAGGTCGCGCGTGCGCTCCAGACCTGACGGCAGCTGCTTGTCTCCTTGTAGCTGGAGTCCAGAAAACCGTCCTCCAAGACCAGACGTGACAAGGAGAAGCAAAGCTGTAAGAGCTGCGGCGAGACCTTCAACTCCATCACCAAGAGGAAGCACCACTGCAAGCTGTGTGGGGCGGTGAGTGGGGGTGGCTCAGCAAGGGGCAGGCGGCCACCCCCGGGTCCTCTGGGGGCGGCAGGTATTGCTTGGGAGCCCCGCCGAGCACACGGCAGTGGCCCTGTGAGAACTACACTGTGGCGGCCAAATTTTTCTGCTCGGTTCTGGTGTCTAATGAACATCCTCTGCAGCAGAAAGAGGGCAAGGTTTAGGAGCACAGTGCCCCTGGCATGAAGGAGGCAGCCAAAGGTGATGGGCGTGGCCCTGGGGGAAACGCCCACCTGCTGGCCTTTGCCTCGGCACTGCAGAGATGACAGAGGTCCGGTGGCTTCGTGTGATGAACAGCCACCTCTGACTGGTGCCCCGAGCACACACCATCTCCACTCCTCTTCCGTCACCCCCAACACCCAGGCTTCTGAGAATGGGTGGCTGAGTCGTTGCTCGGTACTGAACTTAAAAGTAACCCAAGGAAGAACTGGTGATCCAAGTATTTTTAGGTTAAGAGATTAAAATTACATCTATGTAAGCTGGGCGTGGTGGCGCACGCCTTTAATCCCAGCACTCGGGAGGCTGAGGTAGGAGGAGCGTTGTGAGTTCAAGGCCGGCTTGGGCTACAACTCGAGTGCAAGGCCGGCCTGAGCTACATAGTGCGACCCTGTCTCCAAAAACTAGGGCCAGGAGTTTGGCTTAAGCACCTGTCTGGCAGGCGCGAAGTTGTGAGTTCGATCCCTGGTACCACGAAAAAAGAAAATTACGTCTATGTTAGTAAGTGAATCTTAGCAGAGAGCCGCCTGGGAGCTGTTTTACCAAAGGGTACCCCCAGCCCGTGCCTAGATTGGCGTTCCTTGCTACATAGAAAACCTTGCCACACTCACCAGAGTTGGCAGAAGGGGAGAATAAATGGATGAGTCCTTGGATGGATGAATGGCTGGATGGATAGCGGTGGGTGGCTAGGTGGGTGGGTGGCTGCATAGATAGAGTGGTAGATGGGTGGATGGATGGATGGGAGTGGGTGGCTTGGTAGATGAGCAGAGCGGCATGGGGATCACAGTATCTCACAGGCGACAGCTCAGGCCCAAGATGTGTGTAGCTCAGGGAAGCCAGCAAGGCCGGGTGGAGGATTCGCACAGTGGGTCCCCATGACCACACGGAGGTGCAGAGTGTATGGGGAGGGACGGAGGCTCGTGTCTTCAGCGAGAGAGGAATGGAAGGGTTTCTGAGAGACGGGAGGGCTGCCTCACCCAGCAGGAGCGCTGTGCTGGGAGGGACAGGGGAGCTGCGGCAGCGGACTGACGCCAAGTGAAGACACGGCCAGCGTGCGCCAGTGCAGTGGCCAGCGGGAGGCTCGGCCGGCCGTGCTCAGGGTGGAGACGTGGGGAGGCAGTGGTGCTCTCTGGGTTCCCGGTGGTAACCGGGTCAGGAGGGCAGGGGAGACAGTCCAGGCACAGGTGAGCAACTCCAGAGAGGAGGTCCTTGTTACCAGGACCCATGAGCCCTAGAACCAGAGTCATCCCTGCCTTTGCCCATGAGGAGGCCAGGATGGGGTGACCAGGCAACATCCGTCTGGGGTGAAGGAGAGGCTGACAGCGTGCGTGTGGGTGGTGCTGAGACAGGAGAAGAGATGAGAATCCTGGGATGAGGACCCAGCATAACAAGAGGATGTGAGACAAGACGGAGAATGGACCGCTCGAGGAGCGGAGGGGTCTGCCAGCGGGCAAGGCGCGGGGGTCAGGAGAGCGCGAGTTCTCCAAGTGTCGCTGAAGGCCTTTGGCTCCTTCCCACGTGCCGCCTGCTCGTCTCAGCAATGCTCCCCATGGTGCAGGTGGGCCGTGATTTCTTAACTCATCCACCAGCGGACACTGGGGTGCCTCCCTTTCTGGGTCTCACGGGTGGTGACGGCGTGGACGCAGTTGGGCCGAGGCCTCTTCAGGATCCTGCACGACGTTACTTTGGATGCATTCCCAGCTCATGCTGCTGGGTGATTCCATTTGAGTTTCCGAGGGCCCACCGCCCCATTTCCCATGGCAGCCCACCGTTTCCCCACCACCCATCTCCCTGGCAGCACGAGGTCCTCGCAATGCCCACTGTGGTCTGGGCATGTTTGGGGAGCACTGTTCTCTGGGCATGAGGCTTCGATGTGTATCTTCCTGATGACCAAGATGGGGTTGTTCTGGCATGGGGTCCTCTCGTGTGCTCGGTGGCTGTCCCCCCTCACACACACAGATCCTTGGGCCTGGCTTGCTGGGGTGGGGAGGGCAGGTCCTGGACACTCAGGGGCACCGTCCTCTCTCTCTGCCCTCGGACGGGGCTCTGGACAAGGCTTTACTTCACCCCACACTCTGAAGTCCCTCTTGTGCCACTAACAGGATGTGGGGTCACAGGTGCCCTCTGTCTTGTAGGTCATCTGCGGGAAGTGCTCTGAGTTCAAGGCTGAGAACAGCAGGCAGAGCCGCGTCTGCAGGGGCTGTTTCCTGACTGAGCCTGCAGCCCCTGCCAGGCCCAGCACCGAGCCACCCACAGAGCCCAAGCAGAGCACGCAGGTGGGTGGTCTGGTTCGGGGGACCTGAAGGGGCGGGGAGGCATCGCAGCAGGGTCCACAGGCCTGGGCCCCAGAGAACCGCTTGGAGCCATCAGCAACAGAACGCAAGAGATGGTGCGCGTGCACCTTGGGCTTCTCGTGACCAGTGAGGGCTGAGGCTGAGGCTGGGCGACCATTTGCAGCCTGGAGATGGGAACGGAATGGGTGGTGGGCTGGGCTGGGGTCAGGGTATTTTCACAGCCCCTGGCTGTCCCAGCTCACTCATGGCTGCAGGGGACCCTGATGCAGGTCTGTCTGAGAAGTCAGGAGGTAGGACTGTTAGGATCGGGGTGAAGCCTCTTGCCGTGCCTGCTTGGGCTGTCTTATTCCTGCGTTTCAATCCTGAGGGGTGTCCTGGGAGCCCCAGGGCTGTGGGTGGGCTCAGTCCTCGGAAGGAGTGCCAGGTTTCGAGGGACCCCCCGGCACTTGCTGGATGGATGGCTCGGGGAGCTCGTCGGTCTGACAGCTGTAAGGGATCCCACAGGAGGGCACACGGACGCGGTGCTAAGCACCTGTAATCCCCGCGCTCTGGGAGGCCAAGCCGAGAATCAAAAGTCGGAGCCAAACCTGAGCGACTTCGCACCTTAGCAAGACCCTGTCTCAAAATAATTTTAAAAAGGACTGGGGAAAAAAAAAAGGGGGGGGCTGCGGACATAGCTCAGATTGGCCCTGTGTTCAATACTCAGTACTGAAGAGACAGACACACAGACAGAGACAGGGAGAGGGAGGGAGAGAGGGCGGTGCACGTGTGTGGTGTGTCTGTGTTATCTGCGTGTGTGTAACACGTGGTGCATGGATGCGTGTAGATTTGAAGCACGCAGAGTCTCTTCACCCCGGGACTCACACCTGGGGACTTGCTGTTGGATCCCCGGGTGTACTGGTCATGTCACAACCCAGCCGGTGGTCTCCTTCTCCTTGGCGGGTCCAGACCCTACCTGGGGCCGTACGGCACCTGTACCCCTCGGTCTGGCCTCAAGTGGCCACAGGAGCAGATGAGTCTGGGCCCGGCTTCTGTCCGGTCCTCACTGCATCTCAGGGGCCAGCTCCTTCCGAGTAGTGGCCCTGGCCCTGCCTCCTCGGAAGGGAGTGACGCTGCGGGTGAGGCCTCCCCTAACCTGTGTCTCTGTCCTCGGAAGCTGCCAGCTGCAGACGCCCAGCCCTGCGAGCTCTGCGGCCCCCTGTCGCTATCGGAGGATGGCGTGGCCTGGGTCCAGGTGTGGGCTGCCATCCCTGCCTTGGCCCCTCAGGTGCTGCGGCTGCAGGCTAATGACCAGGTGTGTGCCCCAGACGCCCGCCTGCCCCCGACCCTCAGCCCTACACTGCCTGCTGCAGGTGCAGGCTGCCCTTCTGGTGCTGACCCACCCCAACCATGTGACCCGGAGCCTCAGTTTCCCTTTATGCCCAGAACAGCCCTCTGCCCCTCACTGCAGGAAGACAGGCGCTCATGTCAGAACCCCAGATCCAGCCAGGGTTGGAGGTGGGGCAGGGAGGGGGCACAGGGCTGCCCCCTCTTTCCCACATTCTTTCATTCCTTCACCCCTTCATTCATGCATCCTGGGAGGCGGGGCGGGAGGCTGCAGGACCTGACCCACGCGGCCCGCCCAGGCTGGGACCCTCGCTCCTCCTCTTGGCCCCAGGTGCTGCTGTCCTGCTTCTCTTCCCCGGGTGGCAATCCCACAGGGTCTGGGTGTCCGTGAGGTGTCGCCCCTTAGGGAGAGCACCTGGGCAGCCTTGCTGTTGACAGAGGGCGGGGCAGCCGTGTCCACCGGGCCTACCTGGCTCAGCGTCCTCTTGGCAGTGTGGGGAGCTGGGCGTGGCTGCCTGGGGGACTCATTGAGGCTCTCTCGTGCTGCAGGACGGCCAGCTGCTGAACACCATCTGTCTGCCCGGCTGCACAGTGTGTGTGGCAGACCCCAGGGAGGTGCAGGAGGCGGGGCACACATGGAAGCTGCAGCAGGGCCAGCAGTCCTGGTATCTGAGCGCGCCCTCTGCAGAGCTACAGCAGCGCTGGCTGGAGGCGCTGAGCAGCGCTGCCCGCGGGGACACAGCTCAGGACAGTGCGGGCTTCCTGCAACCCCAGGGCCCAGCAGGCACAGCCGCTCCATGAACAATGCCTCCTGCTGCTCTTTACGCTGCCACGTAGGGCCTGTGCTGTCTGGGGAGGCGAAGGAATGAGAGTCCTGTGATGCTGAAGATAGGCTGATGGCCTGGAGCTGGGGTGTTTGGCCCCCACGGGTCTTCTGGAGGAAACTGAGGTCCAGAGAGGAGCAGCCACCTGGCCCAGGATGACCCAGCAAGTCCAAGGCAAGAGCGGAGCCTCCAGCTGCGGCCCCAGCAGTGTGCCTGGGGCAGGGAATGTGGACCACTGTTGCAGTCCATGTCATCCGAGCAGGCTGAGCAGCAGTGCCATCTCCAAAAGGCAGCGGACCCGTGTGGGTACTGCCCGGGGTTGGCAACGTCCCTCCTGGTCTGCAGTCCCCACTGGGCTGGCAGGGCTGCCTGCACCTCAGCCTGGCCTCTCCCCTTGTCTCACTTACTTTTCTCTGGTTGCTGGGACAAAATACCCAACACCCACAGTTAAAGGAGGAAAGGTTTATTTAGCTCACAGTTTGTAGAGGTTTCAGTCCGCAGTCAGCTGGCTCCAAGGCAGGGGTGATGTGGCAGACAGGCACTGCAGCGGAGAAACAGTCCGTGGCCGGCAGAAGGTAGCAAAGCAAGCAAGGGGGAAGACAAGCCTCTTTCTGTCCCTTACATTGTATCCAGGCTACCAGGATTAGGGCGGTGCCGAATCAGTGGACTGATTTAGTAATCACCCACCCTTAATCCCAGCATCACCACTCTGGACTCAGCCACCTCTGAGAAAGCCCTGCCAATGTCTGCAGTTTGGGGGAACAGCTGAACACAGGCCATCACACACACACACACACACACCCCGTCTGCACCCTGTGAGCCGCACTGTGATCGCTTCCTCTGGACTCCACTCACTTCTCTGCCCTCTGCCAAGGCTGGAGCCGCCTGCAGGGGTGAATGCTGGCCCCCCTGGCCTATCTGGACACACGCTGCCTGGCCCTGCGTGGCAGCTATGGGAGACGGTGGCTGCTCTTTGCGGGCAGATGCAGCACTTCTCCATCTAAATAAATGCCAGCTGTCAATAAGTGGGCACAGCCTCAGCGTTCTCTCCTGCTCTCCTTGGTGGGGTCACCCACAAGGCGAGCATCTGGGGGAGGAAGAGAGGACAAGTGACCACGTTTCATGGACCTCACACCTGGCCAGGAGCAGCTCTGGTGGGTGGCTGTGCTGTACAGCAGGGTAAGGGTCTTGTGTACGGATGTGGGGTGTCTTAGTAACTTTCTCATTGCTGGGACAAAATACCCAGCACCCACAAATTAAAGGAGGAAAGATTTATTTTGGCTCAAAGCTGGTAGAGGTTTCAGTCCACAGTTGACTGCTCCAAGGTAGGGCGGCATCACAGAGGAGAAACAGCTCATGGCATGGCAGTCAGGAAGCAGAGAGAGATCAAGGGAGGAGGGAGCCAGACCCAGGCCATGCCCCCAGTGCTCCACCTCTTCCCCCCAGGCTTGACCTCCCAACCTCACACCCAGCTGTAAACCATCTGGGGACCAATTCAGTGACAGCTGTCCCACAGCATGCTCCAGTCACCCCCCCAAAGCCCCACCAGTGAGCACAGGAGACTGTGGAGGGACACCTGGGTATAAACCATAATGTGGGGACATGATGTGTGTCAAGCCCTGAGGACCTCTGGGGGGGCACTCAGTGACTGATGATGGGGTCCTGGGGACCCCATCAACCTCTAACATCCACATAGCACCACAGGGAGGCGCAGTGTGGGCGCCAGAAATGAGTGACCGTCACAGGCGAGGGTGCAGAGTCACAGGTGTGGGTGGGCACACGGGTGTGGAGCGAGGCGGAGGTAGGAAAGGTCAGGACACAGCGGGGCTGTGTGGGGGCCCCCACGTGCACCTGGGCCCCGTGCTCACCGAGCTTTGCTGGATGCGCTGATCCTGCTTCACACTAAGGAAACTGAGGCTCAGCGAGGCGAACCACCGGCGAGCTTCTACACGGAACAGTGCCCAGCGGGAGGAATCGCAGTCAGCCGGTACAGCCCACCTGGGGCGGGGCGGGGCAGGGGTCGGAGGCCGGAGGGCGCTGCCCGATAGTGGGAACTGGGCTGTGCCGCTCTCTCCCCCAGCCACACGCTCCCCGCTCCCCGCCACCCGCTCCAGCCCTGCCCGGCTCTCACAGGGCCAGACTGTGACCTCAGCTTCCCCCGCCATCTCCAGCTCACCGCCGCCCTGACATTCCCTCCCGATAGCTGAGGAAAGAGAGACGCACAGGGGAGGCCCCTGAGAGCTGGGGGGAGCAGGCAGCCGGGGCACAGCAACCTCAGCAGGGCATGCAGTCTGCGGGGCTCCCCGCCCTGAACACGGATCCCAGGACTGACTCTGCAGGACAAGGCGTCACCTCGGGCCGGGGGGCAGGACGTGCCCCTCGATGGTCACCCACCACAAGGACGCGCCGGGCTCCACTGGGCCCAGCTCCGAGCTCCTTTTGCTCTCACGCTGGTGGCCACAGGACGCTGACCGCCTTTCCACAGAGGACAGCCGAGGCTCCGACGATGGGGCAGGGAGGCCTCTGCCTGCAGAGCTGGGAACTGCACCGTGACGGGCGGCCTCCCTGCGTCGGTCCGGCAGGAGGGTGCGGAGGAGCAGCTGCCCGCCGTCTCCACACCTGTGCACCTGGGCTGCCCGGCCTCGTCCACGCTGCCCACCCCATCCTTCCTCTGTCCCACACCCTAGGCACACGCCGCCACCCGTCTGGGGGTTAGTGACATCGGCCACACACCAGGTGGACTGGCGGGCCTCTTCCTACTCGCCTTCCCCAGGACGGCCCTGACCCACACAGCTGGAGGAGGCCACCCTGGGTCCCAGAGGAAGGGGCCCCCTGGGTGGGCTAGGAAGGGGTCCCTGCAGCAGGTGCCTGATGGGATCTGCTGTGCCCACCTGCCTGCTGCCCACACGGTCTGCAGGCCGGGACTTCTTGTGTGAGTCCAGGGCAGACCTTGGAGAATGTGGGAGCTGCACAGGGGAAAGGGGGTGAGCAGAGGTGAGGAGCCTGGCCCCTCCGAGCCTGCGGCAGAGCTCCCCCGAGGGTCGTAGGTCCCCACGACAGCAGCTGCCTGCCTCTCCTCTGAGCCCTGCCGGGATGCTGTCTCCACCGTCCTGGCCACGAGGGACAGGCCAAGCAGCCCCTGCAGCCCCTGCAGCCACCTGAGAAGACAATCATGACTCAGCAGGCATCCTAGGAGGGGTGAAACTGAGGCCCGGAGAGCGGTGTGCATCTGCCTGAGGTCACGCGGTGAGGGGGGACCAGCTGGGATTCACTCACCACTCCTCCACCTTTAGAGTGCCAGCACCAACCACCCCCAGGCCCTTGCAACTGCTGCTTCCTGCTCCCGGGGACGCTGCCTGCAGCCCTGCTGTGGCTTCCTTGATGAGTCCTTGCCCCCAACTGTCCACTTTTTTCTTTAATTCACTGCTCTCCTGTTTAACTTGCTTTCTCAGGCAGAACAGAAGCTCCGTGGGGGCAGGGCCCGGCACATAGCAGCCGTGCAGTGAACGGTGGCGGGCAGCCCTGGAAAGGTTCTGGGTCCTTCCTGTCCTGCCGCGTGGCCCCAAGCACTTGGGCCTAGAGCCCTCATTGTGCAGACAGGAAATGAGGTCGAGGGGGCCCAGCACTCTGCTGCCTCTCCATGGTGGCCTCCCAAGGACACACGGGTCAGCTCCTCCTTAGGTGTCCAGCTCCACCATAGCGACAGGTGCACTGTGGCCACCACGCCCGCAGGAGGGCAGAGGGGCATCA
>RJWM01032756.1:0-19871 GCA_004363535.1 Dasyprocta punctata | reverse complement strand
GTCTGATAGTATGAACACCCCTTTTGAAGATTACAAGATATATTATGGTAGCCATTGTTGATTTCTTATTATCTTGTTTTGAAGTCCTGTATTACTTTCATTGTTTTGTTTTGATTGGCTTTATTCTGTTTTATTTTGTTTGGTTTTATTCTCTATAAAATAAAATAAAACAAAATAAAATAAAATACAGTAAAATAAAATAAAAACAAGCTGGAGATATGTAGTGGTTGAACAGGAAATAATTGATTTGAAGTGTATGAGTAAACACTCAATAGGAAATCTCTGATGACCTCAAGAACTCAAGCTTTGTCCATCTCTAAGGCCACTCTGGGGTATCAGCTTTAACCATCCATCCTGTCCAGAGAAGTTGAAGCCACCTACCCAAGCAGTGCCTTTCCCCACACTTGTCCCTCCTACTCTTCACACCGGCAGTTCAAAAATGACAGGTAGTGAGGGATGAGGAGGGGACACAGGAGAGAACCAGGAGCTCATGCCCTCCCCAAGATAGGCATGGTAAAACCTGGGAAATAGGAGAAGAGGTAACTGAGGTCATATCTTTATTACTCGATAATCAGGACATTCAAATTACTGAATGTTAATGTGTATGTGTCCTAAAGTGACTGTGGGTTTGCCACCTAAATTGGATTAGTCACAGGGATGCTAAGTCTTTTCCTACGACAGAACAGCCTTTCTTTACTAAATGAAGCTTAAGCACAAGTGGTAAATTATTTCATTTAAACAGTGTTTTATCACAGTCCAAGCACTATCCTTGTTCAATATACCAATTGTGTATATAAAATTTCTTACATATTTTACGTCTTTTTAATGATAGATATTACTGTTTGGGGACATTTACTATGTGCAAGACACTATGTTAAGCACATACTGTATCAATCAGCATCCCAAGAGAAAACAGAAGACATGGGAAAGTTAGAATTTTCCCAAGGAAGTTTATTAAAAGGATTATGGATTGTGTTCTGGGGCTAGTAATAGCAGCCACAGTTACCTATCGTTAGGCCTGAAAGAGAAGGAGGGGGGATCAGATTCCTGGAACAGAGGAGAGGGTTTTACAGAAAGCCTCTGGAAAAGGAACAGAGACTGACTAAAGCCATGATGGAGGACAAGGGTTCAGAATGAATCTCCCGCCTCCTCTCAGCTCTTTCTCTGACATTCTCTCTGGAATTGCTATTGGCCAAAGCAAATGGGGCAAAGGACAAGGGAATTTGCTATGGTTCATGGAGTTTCAGCATCCCAGGAAAGAGACCAGGGAGGAAACAGGTGGAAAGTGCCCATGGAGAGGTAAATGAAAACATCTGGTACACAGAAAGATCTCACTAAATTTCCCAAAGAAATTTGTGCATAGTTGCAAATAAGGACATCAGGGTTTAGAGAGATTAAGTAACTAGTTCAAGGTCAAATAGGTAAGTGAAGGCATCCAAATTAGCACCCAGCTCTCTCCAGACCATATACTCAAAATTACTACTGTATTCTCACTGAAACTTTTTAAAAATTACTATTTGATCTGCTAAATTATGCTTGGCCACTGACATAGCAACCAAGGAAATGCTGGCCAGAATAAAACAGCAAGTCTCTGGCACAACAGTTTCCCTTTTTAAAAAAAATTTAACCAATGTGCTCAAATCCTGAAAAATATCTTACATATAAATTAGACCAGAAAAGTGGTCATTAGTCTAAGTTAGGAATAAGGCTTCAGAAATTTTCATTCTTTGATAAGCATTTCTTACCACATGGGCTCCCCCATCTGACAAAGTGTGGGGATGCAGACGAAGTGTTATTTTTTTTTTTCCTAGTTAAGCACCTTACACTTCCAGGTGTGGAAATTCTTTAAATCTGGATATAATATCAAACTAAATAGAAGCAACAGTGACATCATCAGCCCAAAGTGACACATACAGCTTGACACATACAGAAGTCCTTCCTGCTCGAGGATTAAAAATCAGCCATGACACCAATGTATGCTGTGTCATATCACACATGTAGCATTCTTGTATCTAATTTTTAATTCCTCCATATAGCAGTCATCTTCTGTTATGAACAAAAAATTACAATGAAAACAATAATGAGTTTTCAGTATACTTCAAAAACAAATGAAACTCAAAGGATACAAATAACCTAGATTTTAAGATCTAGCTAAAACAAATAATTCCGACACATATAGCTCCTTGCAAACAAAAATTGAGACACTTGAGAGAAAATTTAAATATGAAAAATTAAGTTTTATGGGCTACAAAAGTATACCAAAGGAAAATTTTGGACATAATTTTTTTTCAGAAAAACTTTAAAGGATATCCATCTGGAGCGTATTAAAGTCTTTTGTGTTAATTATTTATGAAACAGGAATATAAACTCTTAAACACTGAAGAATATTATGCAAACAGCTTGTCTTTGTTACTTTTCACTCACTGCTGAGACAAAATACACTACACCAAAATTAGGGAAGGAAAGATTTATTTAGCTTACAGTTTTTGGAGGTTTCAGTCCCTTATCAGCTGGCTCCAAGGCAGGGTGGCATGGTACTGGGGCAACACTTCGAGGCAGCAGCCAAGCAAAAAGCAGCCAGAGTAAAAGGGGCAAGAGCAAGCTTCTTCTCTCATTATATTGTACACAGGACACATACCCCCTGCCACAGGGTAAGTGTAGCATTCACAAATCTCCTCACCTTCCTTTGCACAGGATGAGGCTATTTACAAAGTAAGAAACCTGGCTCCCTGCTGAGTCTCTCAGTTAAACTTCTGACCTTCTCCAATTGACACAATGAATAGGTAACTGCTTGTGCTCTACACCCCAGGATGTAGAGTTGCTGCCTTACTTAAGCTTCTAGACTTCTCAAGTTGACACAATGTATAAACCATAACACAGCCTGAGTTAAAGTTTGTAGTATTAGTAAAAATTTTATTCTGAATGAAAAAGTCATTGCACACCACATTTATAGAGGGCCACTCTTCCAACCTATTTACAGTACAAGGCATCCCAGGTCTCATGAAGTAGGTGTGGGCTTGTAAGTACACACAACTGTGAGGAAGGCTTGAAATCACCAGATAGATTAAAATCCTAAAGCCCTGCTGATTCTGTAAATTTGCTGATTTCTGTAAATTTGCCTAATCAAAGATATGCCTGTCTAATGACAACCATTTCTGCCACACCTGATAGAATTCCAGATTTGTGAGGGAAAAAGTCATGTCTTGAAGGTTCAGCCCCATTGGAATCTTCAGATTATATCAGTTCCATTCACCATCTGCCTGCAACTGCATGAATGACTGCAAGTGAAATCTGCCCAGAGGAGCACCATTCAAATGCAGAAAGGTGAGGTAGCCATAAACTACTAAACCACTACACTTTGGGGTGGTTTGTTACACAGTAATAAACAGGCTGGGAATGTAGCTCAGTGGCAGAGTACATGCAAGGCTCTGGATTCAACCTTCATTACCACAAAAAGAATATATATATATGTATATATATAATTTTTAAAGTCAGTGTGTACATTACTACTTATATTTATGATATTAAGGTAACTGAAGATGCTGCCTTTGACAAAAATCACAAGGAACCACCAGATCTCCAACTCATTAAAACTGGTATGACAAGCAACCAAGGTCTGTTGAATCAATTCACCTCTCCAAAATAAGAGTTTTTTTTGTGTGTGAAAAGCAGTCTAGCTAACAATCCCAACTCATGTCCAAGGCATTAATGGGAGACGACTCAGGCCAATGGTATGCTTTCAGTCCTGTTATATCTGCTAGCAGTAGATGGAAATTTTGAGTCACTTCAAAAAGTATAGCTGCTCAGCAAGAATGAATTAAAATATTACCTAACCTCAATTAAAGAAGGCTTTCTGCAAAACTATATGATTTTTACATCTGTTATTGTTTCCTTTGTGGTATAGTACAGAGGTTTGGGAACAGGGAATATAACACTTAAAGGTCCTCCCAAGAATGGTGTCACATAGCTATTTAAGGAACTGTGAACCTTTAATGCCACACTGAAAAGCCGGACAAAAAGGACCCAATTATTTTTAAATTGGAGGGTTGTCAGTGGGATAAGTGCTATTAGTACTTCACATCACCAATCTCTGTCACCTTCTTGAGGACTTGGTTTCAGAAGGCAGGCAGAAACAATAATTTGGATTTCTTGACCGTGGCAGGGGTTCTACTTATATGAAACCATTAATTTACAGAATTATAGGGATGTGTGGGGTCTGTTATATTTAGTAGGTTATTATTGTCTTGGTAGGTTAGCTTGGAATTTTGAGGAATAAACATTTCCAAGCAATGTGAAATTTAAGTAAGGAAAATGAATGTATCCCAACCAACTTCAATGTTACACTAATATTGTCATCCTGAATTATTTCACTACATACTGACCCATTAGAAGTGACAGAATGCAGAGAATTTACAAAATCTATGTCAGCAAATTTAAGAAATCTGTTTTACTTTCAACCAAGAGCCCTAATGATTAAAGCATCACTTGATGCTAATTTTCTATGGTGTCAAGATCTGCCGCATAAATGAAGGGTTAAAACATTTGGGAATAAAAGCACTTAAGTCAATCCAATTAGTCTCACTTGTTAGACTTCACTTGATAAGAAAAATGTCGATGTATTTTTTTCTTTTCTATGTAAGTACACTTTAAAAAATTGGTAATACACTTAGGAAACATAGTAGACATGAGTATGTATGGAAACAATATATTACACCAAAAATGGCATTTCAAATGAGTGCAGAATATGGTGTTTTCTCTTTTATACTTACTTAATAATAAAAATTGTATATATTTACATTATAACATGATATTTTGATATATCTATGAATTGTAGCTAAATCAAGCTAGCAGATACTGGATTTGCTGTTAAATACCTCTTTCAAACAGCTAGCCACTTCAAAAATGTAGGGAGGAATGCAGCACTCAACAAGCTTCGAGTGAATCAAATGTTTCAATATTAAACAATGATATTTATATACTGGAGGAAAATCTGGAAGACTCTTTTTAAATTTATTTTGCCGTAAGAGGAAGGTTTATTTAATCAAAGTTCAAAGCCAGAAAAGAAAAGTATGATAAAATTTACTATGCAAATATTGAAAGAAGTTTTAAGGTAAAAAAATATATATATATGAAACTTAAAATTGAAAGGCAAAATGTATACTGAGAAAAATATCTTCAACCAATATGACAAAGGATGTTTCCTCAGTGTATAAGACAGACAGCACTTGTACATCTATAATAAAAATACCAAAAGCTCAACTTTAACATGGAAAAAGGGTATGAGCAAATGTTTCACACACACACACACACACACACACACATACACACACAAATATGCATAAAGATGTACATTAAAATAAGAGTAAGGCATATTTTTGAACTTATCTGACAAAGATTTAAAATTTCCTAATATACTATTGGTCAAAGTATGAACAGCCACTCACATGGTTGGTTACAATATAAATTGTTACAGACATTTTAGAAGCTAATTTGTTACTACCAAAATTGTAAGTGCAGTTGATTCTCATTCTTCACTGTAGTTAACAATCTAGACTCTATAAAGTTGCCAGAAATAATATATTACTCAATATTACATCATGGCTCCTAGCAAAAATACAGGGCTAGGCTTCTGTAAGCCTCTGGTCCCAACAATTTCATCAGTTGATTAGTATGTGAAACATTTTTTAAATGTGTGTTTCTGTTCAAAGACACTTTAACATAAATTATGGATTTGTTAATGTTTAACTTGCAGTCAACAGTGCTGCAACTCATTCCTGAATTAAACTGATGTAACACGTGTATTTTCTCTTTAAGAGACATCACAGTTTTTCTGTGATCAGGAACACTAGGCAGCACTTCAGCGCTGTGGTTGGGGGCCATTTCATACAGCAAGATCACCTATAAAAAAGAGGAAAATGTGGCACTAAGTAGACCATGAAAAGATGCTTGCTTTCAGTGTGAGAGCTGAAGTAAGAAGCAGAATGTCACTCTGTTCAGTCTCAGCCAAGAATAAACACATCAAGCAGCTCAAACATTTTGCTGCGCTGTGCATGTTCACAAGTGACCATGAGAGTGTTGCAAGTATCAACCGTGTTGTTACAAATAATCGAGGTGAATTCACAAATACGGACCTGCAAAAAGAGATGATCATCTGTGTATTGTCATTAAGTCTACAATTTCACTTATATAAATTTTTCCTGAAGATATGTTTATACATATGTATTAACTGTTCTTACAAAGTCAACCAGAGCAACCTTGCATTGTAATAAAAATAGAAACAATCTAAAAATCCACTGTCTACATAAATTGTAATAAAACAAACCAAAGGAATGGAATGCTATGTAATTGAAGTATGCGCATATTAAAGGGTCTTTTATTACTACATTTATATGTCCATCCATTCTAGGTAAATTTCTGACATAACATCCAAGGTCATGCACACAGTTTTAGATTAAAGAAAGGGGACTAAAGGTTTGGCATGGGAGCTCACTTTCAACTGTATATTCTTTTGCACCATTTAAAATTTTTAAAAATATACTAAAGAGAAAAGCATTAATTGTCATGGCATTCTTATAATGCAACAACTCCATCCTCTTTCTAGCAGAAAATGGTGCTAAAAATATACTTTCTATTATAGTTTATATGTAGATGTGCACCCAAAGCCTCATGAGTTCCTAGGCGGGGCTTTGGGGAGATGACTGTATCGTGGATGTGTGGTACACATCACTGGATTAGTCCACTGATGGAATTCTAGCTGGATGTGGTGTTGGAAGATGAAGCCTGGTGGGAACAGCTGGGTCACTGTGGGTATGACCTAGAAAGGTATGAATCCCTTCTTCTCCCTTGATTCCACTCTGTTTCCCACCTGCCATGCTATGAGCTGTTTCTCCTCTGACATGACCCTCTGCCTTGCCTTGTAATCAGACAGCTATAGTTGAAACCTCTGCAAACTGTGAGCCAAAATAAACCTCACTTCCTTTAAACTGTGAGTTTCAGGTACTTTGTCATAGCAGTGGAAAAGTACCTAAGACACTTTAAAGGCATAAAAGATGATGAAGAAAAGGGGAAAATCAGTGAGTCTGACTAAGCAGGAAACAAAGATGACCAAGTGTTTACAGACCAAGTGTTTGACCAAGTTTGCAGACCAAGTATTTGCAATTCATGTCAAAGAGAAGTGACCCACTCTGTCAGATGCTGCTGCTGAGTCTACAAAGATAAACACTGAAGCTTTATCACTGGATTTAGCAATGGAGAAGTTAAAGACATTCTTACAGGTAGCAGATTCCATAGAGTCCCAATACAAGAAAATTTGTATTAGAGAGAATTTATAAAGGAAGGAAAAGCAAATTAAAACAATAAAGCAGACAAAGATTTAAATTTGCCAAGAGAAGTAAAGAATGGGGTGTCAGCAGCAGGCAGGGGTGTGGCAAGTGAAAGGCCAAAAGAAAGGCTTTCTTCAGTATGTGTTTATATACTGATGAGAGTGTTCCATTGTCTTAGCTACATCTCTCTCATTGCTGAGTCAAAATACCTGACACCCAAAGTTAACAAGGAAAGATTTACTTAACTCACGGTTTGTAGAAGTTTCAGTTCATAATCAGCAGGCTCCAAGGCAGGGTGGCATGACAGACAAGCATTGCAGAGCAGAAACAGTTCACAGTGGGCAGAAGGTAGCAAAATAAGCAAGGGACAAGACAAGCCTCTTTCCATTCCTTATATTACATCCAGGGTAACAAGATTAGAACAGTGCCAAACCAATCAGTGGACTGATTAGTAATAACCCACCCTTAATCCTCACATTCTTAATTCAAGCAATGCACCATGAATCAGTCACACACTCTAGATTCAACCACCTCTGAAAAAACCCCACCTATGACTGCATGAGGCTTTGTGGGGGACATCTAGACACAAGCCATAACATCTATGGTGAAAAAAATAAAAATGATGTAGGAGAGAAAGGAAGAATATTTGGAACAGCTTAGTAAATTCAGACCAATTATCTAACAAGTAACTAAAAACATTACTACAGTGTTGTTTCTAATTTCACTTACTCCCCTCCTAGCCAACATCATTTAGGAAAACTAAGAATTTATTCTGTAACAAGCTCAATTATCTGAGATACAAATAAGGATATAAAAGGTGTGTTAGGCATTCTTAAATCATGAGAAAAACATGCCCGTTTACCTCAGGTGGTAGGATTAATTGTCAGGACAACAGAAGGAAGATGAGGCAGCCAGAAAGCATTTTCAAAAGGTACACAGCTGGATTCCTGGAGGGCTGGGATGCTTTTCAAGGTCACAGAATTCTGATGTCTTAGATCCACTGTCAAACATTGCTTAATGCATCCACTGTGGTGTATCTGTGGCAGCTTCTTATGTCTGCTTCCTCTACCTTAATCCACGTTCTCTGTTCAGTCCCCTTCCTGCTGTCTCATAGGCAACTCATCTGGTTCCCTCTGTGACTTGTTTTTACCTGCACCTTTGGTAGCTCCTGTGTGTCTGTGTGTCTGTCTGTCCATGTGTCTGTGTCTGTCTGTGTCTGTGTCTGTGTCTGTGTCTGTGTCTGTGTCTGTGTCTGTGTCTGTGTGTGTTGTTTCAGACTTCAAAAAAGGAAATGCAGTTGAGTAATTTTTTCATGATATTTTTCAGGACTTCTTGAGCCAGCTCACTCCAGAGAACATAACAATTTTATTGATTGCTGTCTTGGGTTCAAGCTTAAACCTTAGAGAGACCAGCTGTGCCCAGGGGAGTGGTGTCAAGTGTACAAAGGAAGGGGCTGTATTGGATTGGAAGATGTATATAAATTATTCCTTAAAATAAAGCTGTAATTATGACACTTTGGATTACTGGAGAAATTACACACTAACAATATTATGTAGAGACTTGCTGTTAGGAAAAGCAGGGGAAAGGAAACAGCTAAAAATCTTTTTCACCGTAACAATCAGTAACAATTATCAACAGAGAAAACAGTTGTATGTAATGTTCCCCTGTAAAAGTAGCAAGATTTCCTTTGCCTCACAAAAGCTTGTTATGCTCAAACTAGCAGTAATGAGCTCCAGACAGCTACTTTGTCATTTTATAAGTATTTTTCATAAGCAATCCAGGAAACCTGGATGATATTTACAAAGATGTTATGCTAATGATGGTATATGGTTCAGTAAAAGCAAAACTACTGGGAAACCTTGTGTCTCTTTCAGATTTTAAGATTCTTGGAACTATCCCAGGGGAGCAGACCCAAAATTCAGTATCCTCAGGAGAAGAAAAATAGCACTCAAACCTGTCATTTGGAAAAAAAAGAGAAGGTAAAAGAGGGGACAGAAAAAGAAGTCACAATAGAATCAGAGACAAAATCAGACACCCTAGAGAGAAAAGGCAAAAGCATAAATAGAAGGCAAGATCAGAAAAACAATGAAAGAGTCAAAGATTTAAAAAATGAATGCTTTAATTGCCCATTTTATAGAAAAACACCTTAACCTCTGATGATAGATTGTAAAACGAAGCATTTGCATAGACTGTTTACTAAAGTATGAATTTTAAAAAAAACTTTTGAGAAGGAAATGTGGAAGTACCTGTCAAAAGTATCAATTACATTTACTTAGACCCAAAGTTTTCAGAAATATCTATTTGTGAAGAATAGCAACAACAGCAAATGAGTAAAAGCAGAATGTGTGACTCAAACAGTTCAGAAGCTTCTTTCTTTCTCAGAAGTTGGTCTGTACTGCCTTTGTGGCTCTGCCAAGCACATCCTATGAGATCCAGCTCATCACTAGCTCTTCACTAAGGGATAGCCCTCATGCTTATCAGCTAAGGAAGAAGGATAGGAGAAAGGATGAACAGAAGTGGGGGGAAGTACACACCATTTGTCTCTGAAGGAAAATTCACCAAAGTTGCTAGAAAACACTTCTGCTTACAATCCACTGTCCATAACATATTACATGGTGAAGCAAGATTCAAAACAGGTAGAGAAAGATAGCCTTTATCCTGGGCAACATTATGTCCCATCAAAAGTTCTACAACAGTGGAAGAGAGGGAAAAGAAAAATGGTGGAGTGGTAAGCAGCAACAAGTCAGCCTCTCCAAGAATCAGAATTCAGACACTAGAAAATAACAACTTGGGGAAGAAAAGGAGGGAGGTAAATCCCTGGGAACCAGGAAGGATCTGAAGGAAACATTGGAGCCTCCAGAAAAATTGAGGAAAGAGACTACAATGCAGAAAAAGTAGAGGCAATCTGCACTTTTTCCCAAAGTCCCATCTTGTGGTGAGAGAAAGAAAGATCAAATCTGCAGAGACACAATGAAAGCAGGTAATTCCAGAGGCCTTCAAGGATGAATGCACCAGTGGAGAAGGACAGTGGATTCCATACAGTACAACAGCTGGTAAGTGACTACACTCCAAGCATCTGCCATATCCCCTGGAGAGAGTGCCTGGTTGAGCAGCATTTTAGTGAAAGGCAAACCAAACGTAGGACTCAGAGCAGCCTTGGGTTGTCTTCAATTCAGGGCTTCTAGTGTTAAACTCTCACAGTGACTGGAAAAGGGACACCTACAGGAGACATTCATGGGCAGGGAGCTATGGTCAGGCTGGCAAGAGATAACCCAAGACATCAAATGCCTTGGGCTATACCTCCACGAATAGAGACCAGGTTCAACCTGAGTTTTTATGGAATTGAAAGTCTCAGAACCAGCACCCTGCTTTATTCCTGGTTCTGATTTGCCAGGATTATCCAGCACAGATCTGGGTTCTGACTGCCCTTGTGTACCAGCAAGAGAAGAGTCACACTTTGCATTGGACACTGCCACAAAACTATAGGCCCCAAGAAATAATCACTGGCTGTAAATCACAGAGAAATAACTTTTTTCTTTGCTTCTGGAACTTTTAAAAATATTTTGTTCATTTTATTTTTTTTACTGTTGTTTGCTTCTTTTCCTCTTTTTGTGAGTGTGAACACTGTTTTTAGTGTTTTGTTTAGTTTCATTCTTTTTTTTTAATATTTTATTAATAATAGAAGACAAGACAGAAGAGAATCCCCCATACTTGCTACATTGCCTGCTGTAAAGTGATGCTTGGGTTGCTGACCAGAGGCCTGGCCGACTCTACAAAACAAAAGTTGGTTGATGTTCCTTGGTTGCTATCAGTTTAGCCAGACCTCTGAAACAGCAGGTTGCTGACGGGGGGCGGGGTGGGGGGAGTGTTGTCCCTGATTCCAAGCCCGCCGCTCTTGTTCTCCTCCAAGGTCCTGGGTTCAGGACCCCGGAAGGCAGTCCATGTTTAGTCCTGATCGGTGCCTGCGCCGCTTGGGCTGGGCGGGGGCCCCGCGAGGAGCCCCTCTCGTTCTCCTCCCTGGTTTCGTTCTTGTTTGGCTTTCTCCTACTTTCCTTCTCTCCTGTCTTTTTCACCAGGTTCCTAAGGCTTAGGTAATCTTCCTGTGTCATTTGGCCTTGCTTGTAATCTCTATTTCTTTCATTTCTCTATTTTTTCCTCTTCTCCATTTAAAATTTTCTCCCCTTATGGTAAAATCACTCTATTTAGTGAATATTTACTTCATTTAATTTTCTGATTTGCCTTAGTTTTGTTATATAATTATAAACCTAGTACCTAAGGTTAAAGGTGGAAAATTATTAGTTACCACATTTTGTCATTTTCCAGTTTGTGTTTGAAGCTACTATTGTTATTAGTGATTATACTACTTTAGCCAAGGTGTCATAGTTATTGTGATAAATTGATTTTCCTAGTATGCCAATACCTAGATTGTCTGGGGTCACAAACAATACTACAGCCCAGCACCAAATATCTGGGTGCTAGGTCAAACAGGCTACAAACTTTCATCCCTAATAAACAAAAAGTCAAGATATTGGGACAAACTCAAAGTCCAAAATCTAGCTACACCTAGAAGAAGACATCGCTCAAAAGTAGGCATGTCCTTAATAAGTCTCAATACTAGTAATAAAACAACATACCATAAGCAACTTACAAGGCTTACTGCATAAAACAAATTTAAAAAATAGAAAATGAGAAAACATAGAAGCAAGATGAAACCCAACACTTCCAACTCACCCAAGGCAAATCCAAGGGTCATTGAGGTCAAAGAAATCAAAAGCCTCTCAGCTGAAATTTCTGAAACATTAGTAGTGGAAGTAACAAAACAGATGGATAAGTCTCTTGATAAAACCAAAACAGAAATTACACAGATAATTAAAGAGACAAAGACCATAATGAAAGAAATGGTTCCTGAATCTAGAGTAGGTACAGATTTTTAAAAAATAGAGGATCTTAGGAAAGACATGTAAACAATTAATGCCCAACAAAGGAAAAAACAGGATTACATAAAACAGATTGAAACAGAAATCCAGGAAATAAAAAATTTTATTAAAAGTATTCCGAGCACCATCAACAAATGTGAAGATAGACTATCAGATCTAGGAGATAGGGTTGTGGTTGGCAGACCTCAAATGAAAAACTTTTTAAAATAGAAAGGGACCACAAAAATATCAATCCAACAACTGCTAGATGATACAAAGAAGAATAATATAAGATTACTTGGAATAAATAAAAAACAAGAAAATAGCATAAAGGACATTTTAAAAACTTGCTCACAGACATAATAGCAGAAAAATTTCCAAGCACTGAAAAAGAACTTGACGTACAGATAAGGGAGACATATAGAACTCCAAATAGCTATGATTAGAAAAAAAAAAACTGTAACAAGACATACAGAACTCCAAACAGCTATGATTAGAAAAGAAAATTACAACAAGCATTTGCCTTGGGTGGGTTGGGAATGTGGGGTTTCATTTTGCTTCCATATTTTCTCATTTTCTATTTTTTTAATTTGTTTTCTGCAGTAAGCCTTGTAAGTTGCTTATGGTAGGTTGCTGTATTACTACTATTGAGACTTATAGTTGGTGAGACTTTCAGGAAGATGGCAGAGTGATAAGCAGAAGAGAACAAGTGTGTCTGAGACTCGATGTTCAGACACTGAAATATAGCAACTTGGAGGAGAGAAGAAGGAAGGAAATGGGTCCCTCAGTCCCAGGAAGGATCTGAAGAAAGAATTAAAGCACCGTGGGGAGAACAAAGAAAGAAACTTCAGTGAAGAAGGAGGTAACTAGCAGAACTTTCTCCCTAGGTCAGGACTCACTGCATGGAAGAAGCCATTCAAACCTACAGACATTAAGTGACAGCTAACAATCTCAGAGGCCTCCATGGAGAGACACAGCAGTGGAAGGGAGCAGTGGACATGGAGGACTGCACTGGTTGGTGCAGAATTGGACATACTACAGAAGAGGGTGATTGGCCAGGAGCCATCTTGGAGAGGGATCAGCTAAGCTCAGAACTCATGACAACTGCTGGCTTTATCTGGCAGCTCCCAGCCATGTTCGAGGCCACAGAAGGTGCACTAGCTGCTGCAGGTTGAATATGTCCCATGGCCAGCAACCAACCTGAACTTCAGAAGAAATAAAGGTACAGACTTGCTATGATTATTCACTACCCTGCCATAAAGCTACCACTGGTTTTCTGGAATAAATCAACACAGATCCAGATTCTGTCTCCACATGTTGTCTACTCTTGACAGCAGAGGCAAACCTTGAAATGGACTTTTTTAGCAGGGTATGGTGGCTCATGCCTTTAATTCTAGCACTTGGGAGTCTGAGGTAGGTGGAGCATTATGAGTTTGAGGCCAGCTTGGGCTACAGTGTGGGCAAGGCTTGCCTCAACTATATAGTCGACCCTTTCTTGAAAAAAATAGGGCCAGGAGTTTGGCTCAGTGGCTTCAGTACCTGCCTAGCAGGCACAAGGTTGTGAGTTCAATCCCTGGTACTGCAAAAAAAAAAAAAGAAAGAAAGAAAGAAAAGAAGTAGACTTTTTTTCCTCACTCTCTCTCTCCTTTTCTTTTTTGTTTTGTTTTGTTTTTCTCTTCATTGTTTGATATTGTTTTTATATGAGTATGAATGTGGTTGTTAGTTTTCTTGTATCGTTGTTGTTCTGTTCTTCCTTTTATTTCTTACCTTGCTCTTTCCCTACTGTATTCTTTGCCAGTTCCCCAAAGTTTTCATGATCCTCCTTTTTCCTCCAGCCTTGTTTCTAATCTCTTCCTCTTCTTCTATTTGTCTACTTTTCCCCTAATCCCTTTTACATTTTCCCCACTGAGGGTAAAATTGGCATATTGAGGGTATATCAATTTTCTGATTTGTTTTAGATTTTGTTATATAAGCACAAATCTAGTTCATACAGGTAAAGGTGGCAAATAGTTTACCTTAGTTTGTCAATTTCTAGGCTGTGTTTGATGGTATTGTTATTGTGGATTGTACAACTTTAGCCAAAGTGACATAATTATTCCAACCAGCTGTTCTTTCTGGTATACCAAGACTGAGATCTCCTAAGATTCATAGAAAATACTGTGGACCAATGTCAAAGAAAAAAGGACTGAGCCAAGCAGACAGCAACTTCTCATCCCTAACAAACTAAATAGGAACTTACAAAACAGACTCAAAACCCAAAAACCAACTACACCTGGAAGGCATCTCTGAGAAGTAGTCATCTCCCAAGGGTTCTAAATATGAGAAATAAAGAATCTCAGCATAGGCAATTTTCAAGCATCAATTCAGGAATTTAACTTTTAAAAATGGAAGATGAGAAGACACTTAAACAAGATGCAACCCCAGACATCTAGTTCACCAAAGGCAAGCCAAGGGGACAATGAGGTGGGATAATTAGAAAGCCTCCAACCTACACTCTCTGAAGTGGGAACAGCAAAGCAAATTAACAAGGCTCTACAAAAACTCAAGAAATAATTTCTCAAATAACTACAGAGATGGTGTCCACAACAAAAAAATATGCTTAGTGACACTAGAGAAAATATATATTTTAAAAAATAGAATAGTTTAGAAAAATGATGGAAACCATGAATGTTCAACATAGGAAAGAAATGGAAACCATAAAACAGATTCAAGCAGATATCCAGGAGATTAAAAATAGCATTGAAAGTGTCTGCAGCAGAATAAACCAATGTGAGAACAGAATCTCAGACATAGAAGATCTGGTATATGGTTAGTGAGACTGAAAAGAAAGATTTCTTTAAAATAGTAAGGAACCATGATAAATCAATCTAGCAGCTGCTAGATGAGGTAAAGAATAACATAAGACAATTAAAATGCAGGAAATAGCACAAATGATATTAAAAACAAAAATTGTTTGCAGCTGTCATGGCAGAAAACTTCCCTGGCAGATGAAAACAATTTGACATACAGATAAGTGATGTATATAGAATTCCACTTAGCCATGATCAAAAAAAAATTTTATAGCAAGGCATATAATAGTCAAGATTCCAAAAATTCAACACAAGAACAGAATATTAAAAGCTGTTAGAAAAGAGAAATAAATCATCTATGTAGGAAAGTCCATCAGAATCACAGCTGACTTCTCAATATGAACCCCCAAGTCAAGGAAAGCTTAGAGCGAAGTATTTCAAGCCCTAAAAGAAAACAACCTCTAACCCAGATTGATGTACCCTGCAAAATTATCTTTCAAGATTGATTGTTAAATAAGATACTTCCGTGGCAAAGAACACATGAGGAAATTCGTGAACACCAAACCAGCACTCCAAAATATCATGCAGTGTTCTCTAGAATGGACCATATAGTAGCTCATACAATATGCTGAACTAAATGCAAAGGAATTGAAAATATACCATGATTAGCATCAGACCATAGTGCAAAAAAATTGAAAATCAATGGCAAAAGGAACCACAAAAACTTGATAAACACATGAAAATTAAATAACACCCTCCTGGACAACCAATCAATCACAGTCGAAATTGAAGGAGAAATTAGGTAGTTAAATGATAATGCCAATACAACATACTAGAACTTGTGGGAAGCAACGAAAGCAGTCCTATAAGACAAGTTTATAGTGGGAGACATGACTTTCCTCAGTTATTCCTTGTCATGGAAGTATCTTATTTCTCCATCAATTTTGAAAGAAAGTTTTGCAGTGTATATCAATGTGGGGTGAAAGTTGTTTTCTTTCAGGGCTTGAAATACTTCACTCCAAGCTCATCTTAACTTTAGGGTTTGTGCTCAAAAGTCTGCCATGATTCGAATGGGCTTTCCTTGATAGGTGAGTTGTGTCTATTTTCTAACAGCTTTTAGTATTCTGTTTTTATGCTGTATGTCTGGATCTTAACTATTATGTGTCTTGGTGTAGATTTATTTTGGTTATGACTGTGTGGCATGCTATATGCCTTACTTATCTTCATATCTGATTCTTTTCCCATGTTTGGGAAATTTTTCACTATTACTTCTGCAAATAGTTTTTTTAAGTCTGTTGTGTTGACCTCTGCATCTTCATTTATGCCTATCAGTCTTATATTGTTTCACTTTGCATCATCTTGAAGCTGTTGAATTGTTATTTCATGCTCCCTTGTTATTTTTACAAATTCTTTCCTTTCGTGATTGCTAGCTGTGATCCTATCTTTGAGATGTGAAAATCTATCCTCAACTTCATTTAAAAGGTTTCACCAGTTTTCAATGAGTTTTGTATTTCCTGGATGTATTTTTTAATTTGTTTCATGCATTCTATTTGCTTCCCAAGTTGCTCATTCAAGGTTTTCATCATTTTCCCATGCTCCTGTACTTTTTTATCTATGTCTTCTCTAGCTATGCTGAGTAATTCCTTTACTAAGATTGTCATTTCTTTCTTTACCTGAGAGATTTTTTCTAATCTGATTTCCTCTATAGCTTCATGGATTTGTTTCTTTATTTCACTTGTTATCTTCTCAGAAATTTCAGGTGTGTGACTTCCAGTGTCCTCTATTTCAGTGTCCCCTATACTTGTTCCTGATGGACTGGATGTTTGAGATTGCATTTTGCTTTTTCATCTTGTCATTTTCACCTCGGGTTAATATTTTGTTCTTTCAATCCCACTAGTCTCTAGTTACCTTTGTGTGTGTCTTAGGGTCCTACTGTATGGGTGATTTTTGTCCAATTGCTGAGACCCTCAATGAGGTGGAGGGGCCAGTCACCTGGATTCCTCCTGCAGACCCTTTTGGGTGAGTCTTATATTCGCCCTAGGCTGATGAGCTTAGGAGTATTGATGTAAGCCAACCATTAGCTCCTATTTTTACTGTCGTTTTATCTATGTCTTCTCTAGTTATGCTGAGTAATTCTTTACTAAGGTTGTTATTTCTTTCTTTACTTGGCTATTTTGTGTGCCTCAGCTGGGACCTTACTGTGTCACAGGGGGTCTCCTAGGCCCTTTAAAGTTTCTCCAGGTTGAGGGAGGCTTTGTCATCCCTCTCCTCAACCCACCCAGTGTTTTCTGTATGGAACAAGGACTCACCCAAACTCTTACTGGCCTTTCAAAGTCCTACAGCTGAAGGAGAGGGCACATTGCTGCTCCTGCTGATCCACTGATGTCTTCCACTTGAGAGGGAAACACACCACACAGTCTCAGGCCTGCTGAGGCCCTCTGTGTGGGTGAGGGGTTGCTGAGGCTTTCAACAGCCCACCAGGGTTCTGCAGGTGGTGGATGGGAAGCTGATGGTCCCTGGGCTGTTGAAGTCACTGGAATGGAAAGGGAGGTGCTGCAGTCAATGATCTTCAGGCTGCAGAGGTTTCCAGGGTGGGGGAAGTGCTGCCAGAGCAAAGGTCCAATGGCTGCAGAGGTCTCCAGGGTGGGGGAAGGAAAATAAAAACTATGTTCAAAGTTAAATTAATCCAGAACTCCAAGACTTTGTCTAATACCATGCTGGATTTTTATACACAATGTCGTATTGTGTCCCAGTATTACTCAAGATTTTTAAATGCTATTTCCTTACACATTTTATATTGTGAATTAATACTCATATGTTTCTATACAGAAAAAGTTAGCCAACTGTGGCTTTTTACCATAAACATTTCTAAAGATTAAATATGTAACCATAGAGTAAGAACTATACAGGGCACCATGTGCAGGTCACTGAGGGGCAGCCAGATGCCAGCCTTTTCCCATAAGTCAGTGTCATTCACAGATAGCAGGAGAAGAGAACAAGAAGTCACCAAGAAGCAAGCCCTCCCTGTGAATCAGCACCATATGCAAGCTGCTGGGAGAACAGCATGTAGGCTGGGAAATAAGAAGAACCAACCCTCCCACTGCAATAAGTAACTGGTTGATCTGGAGAAACACAGGCTGCAATAATAATTAGTAAGGTAAAATGAATTTAATGCTTGTAATGTTTAGTGTTTCACTGACTTTGCAGGTCTAAAGTGAATAGTCTGATTATCTACTCAAAGGATAACAGTATGCAATGTAGCATCTATGGGGGATCTCCTTCTGATGGTGGTAGCCATTGTTAATTCCCTATTGTCTTGCTTTGAGGTCCTGTATTATTTTCATTGTTTTGTTGGGTTGGATTTTGTTCTGTTTTGTTTTGTTTGATTTTATTATGCCCAGTGGCATGGGCGGTTATTTCAGAGATAGCAAGATATATTATGGTAGTCATTTTGGATTTACTATTATCTTGTTTTGAAGTCCTTTATTGCATTCATTGTTTCATTTTTATAGGTTCTATTCTGCTCTGTTTTGTTTGATTTTTACTATGTCTGAAGGTATCTGCAGGTATTTTGAAGACAACAAGAAGTATTATGGTAACCATTATTGATTTCTTATTGTTTTGAAGTCCTGTGTCACTTACATTGCTTCGTTTCGATTGGCTTTATTCTGTTTTATTTTGCTTTGGTTTTATTCTCTTTAAAAGAAAAATAAAACAACCATACCACCCTGAACACACCTGACATCATCTAAAATAAAAATAAAAAAAGAACTACACATTTTTTCATTTTGCCATCAGCATTTTTAAAAACTTGCTTAGCTGCCATGATTTCTTTCCATAATACCAACATATATCTCCTCACAGAAAAGAGAACAAAACTGTGGGTATTGTTCAGCGGTAGAGCTTTTGCCTGGCATAAGCAAGCACCTGGACTTAATCCTCACACCAAGTGGGTTGGGAGAATAACACAATGACAATTTCAGAAACTGTTCCACAACATAGGATACATAATGAAAAGTATTTTAGTAAAAAGGTTTTAAATATTATAATGTGCACAATTTAACTCAATGCAACACAACTTTTCTTTCAGCATTCACAGCCACATTCAGGCCAAATTAGTGAGGTGATAGTTTATTGGCCTGACATTTCAATAGTTCTGTTGAATACAATGAAAATGAACTACTGAAATTTTCTTCAGGACCTATTAAAATCAGGGAAAAATAAAATCAGTCCATTGGCATGGCAGCATTAATTTAACAAAAAAGGCCCATTACTTTCTCAATTTTTGTCTTAGATTTAACCTCATGTATTTCTGTCCCAAGGTATTTTGGGGGCAAATCTCTTAGAGAACTAAAGAAATGAAACTTTTACATTCTGTGTCAGACATGCTCAGGAATACCATCATCTGGCTAGATGGGTAATGATCAGTTTGCACACTTATCACAGCCTGGCCTCTCATCAGGCAATCAGTAGAAACATGATCTGTATAGAATGCAACCCTGGTGCTTTGAGAAAAGCAATAGAAGTGGTTTTAAACAAAGGCAAGTAAACATCAACTTCACACTTTTTTTTTGTATTACTTTTAGAGGAACTTCAAGCCCCCAAAAGACAATCATTCTTATACATATTGTACTGCCAGTGCTCCAATGTGTTTCCATAACATAACCATGTTAACTAAGACAACAGAAGATGCTAAAGGTAGTAATGATTTTTTTCCTTAAAAGGATTTTGAAAGTTGATACTAAATTCCATGTTACAAAGGAATATTTGATATAGAACATCAAGAGTCAAGTAATGAATTACTGCAATTCACATGCTTATGCTCCCCTCAAAATTCATACACT
>RJWM01032755.1:0-21207 GCA_004363535.1 Dasyprocta punctata | reverse complement strand
GGCGTCCCTAAAACTGTATGCTGTACTGTGTATTTATACATGCGCTTTGAGTGGAGTTCATAACTTTCATTGAATTCCCAGTGACCCATGACCCTAAAAAGCTAGAACCACTGGTTTATAACATTTTATAAATCTTATTAGAATTCTTTGGTTTTTATACCTAGACAGACTAAAGAAGATCATTCCTCCATACTCAGTGATGATTCACAATTTCATAGAGCTTTAGGATTAGTAAGTCATTTAGAAAGTCTATCCACTAATTCTCCTTATATTAACTACAGTAGTTGTGGCAAGAAGAGACAAACAGGCAGTCTCATTCAAGGGGACGTTAAAAGATGTGAAAATAAAAGGGGGGCTTCTCAATGTCTGCCATTTCCATACGTGTGACTTTTCTGTCAAGAACCGGTATTTCTATACTCCTGAAGGACAGGCTTCTTTATATGATTTGCTTTGGCAACAGGGCACTGGCAAACATGCTACAGACAGAGGGCTGAAAAGTGCCCGCCTTGTTGCTAAAGACCTGAGACCACATGGGCAGCAGCCTGGACTAACCTCCTGGAAAATGAGAACTCAGCTGTCCCAGGTCAGGCTGAAGATTCGTGAATGAGGCCATCCTGGATCATCCTATCAGAGTCAAGTTGGCCCAGACCTTAAAGAATCCCCAACCAATTCACAGAATCATGAAAAACAACAAATTGTTTTTTAAAAGTCATTTAAGTCTGGGGTTATCTGTTATACATAGAAAATTAAAAGTATCATTAAGTGGCAAAAAGAAAATCCAAGAGCTATGACAGGTTCTAATCTTTGGCATAAAAACCCTAGCACTCCTTGACTTGGCCACCCTTCCCAATTCTACCAGAAAATTTCCATGTGAGATCCCAGAATGGAGGCCTTGACATAATGTAAACCTCACTAAATTCTCTGATTATCAGAAAATATTTGGTATTCTCTTTGTCCTTCTAAATACTTCTTTAATGAATGAGTCTGAAAAAAGTACACTGTTTATGAATGCTACTTACTTTAAGTAGTTCATACATATAAAACCGAATATCAAAGTCTGTCAGGATCTGATAGAGTTGCTGAAACAGATTTCAGAAAACACAAAGTTAGTCTTTTTGCATCCTGTCATCCTAAGTGTTAGCCATTATCTGTAAACTTAGTCCTCAAGCTACTAAGGAATCTCATGGCTTTTTATCACCTGATAAATAAAATAGACTAAATGGTAAACATGAAGAGTCTAGTAATTTAATCTTCAGAAGAAAGGAGAAATCAACACATCCATCCATTCATCCATCCATCCATCCATCCCATAGAAAAACATTTAAGTCAACCTGGATCTCTGTTATTTAATGCTCTATAACTTACTTTCTTTCATTACGTTTTTTTTTTCTTTACGTTTTTTAAGACAGTCTCACTATGTAGTTCATATGGGCTTTGTACTCACTATGTAGCCCAGGCTGCCCTTAAACTCATGGAGATCCTCCTGCCTCAGTCTCCTAAGTGCTGGGATTACAGCATGTGTGTCACCATGCCTGGCGTGCCATAACTTTAATAATCACGATTACATTACTGTAAAGTCTAAGTTGTCCAACTGTCCTCATATTCTTTCTGCATATCAAACAAACTAATCCCACTGCAGTATGTTCTAGAGAAATGAGTTCTAAGTGGACAGCAGAGCCCCTTGGCTCATGTGGTATTACAGTGTTAAGACAGCCAGGGTGTTTGTGAAAGAAATAGGAGAAAAATGAGGTGCTCTAGTGTTTGGAGATGGCAAAAGACTTTTGAAAAACCTATGCCTTCTGCTCACTCAAAACCAACCCCCGTCTAGAAAAAAGAATGCTACCTAGACATTATGTTCTAGGGGCAAGAAAAAAGGAGTAGGGGAAAGAAGACAAGACAAGGGTGCCAGAAGTGATTACAGGCCAATATGACATAGGAATGAAAACTTTCATTACTGATAATTCAAAGACCCACCTAGTGGGAGTTTAAAAAAATCAATCTCTAAGAATCAGACTACAAGGTTCATTAAAAGTATGACAAACCCTTGCCAAAAACCATACTACTATCTTCGATGTTCAGTCAACTCCAAGTAAATCTCTCTCCCCATCAATCTAGGCAGCACTCACACAGCATAGGAAATCTCCCTAAGAAGTACAGTGTGTACAACGTGTCTATGTAAAGCAGGAAAACAAAACCACATATATTTTTTGTGTTTGTAAAAATGATATGAAAGCTAATAAAAAGTGGTTCCATGTGTAATTGTGGAGGAATAAGCTACATTTTTTTTTTTTCACTCCCCCTTCCAGAAAGTAAGAGTAACTCTCCTTTCCAGCTTAGTACCAATACATGGTTTCACCAACCTCAGACGGCTGCAGGTGAAACGCACAGGCCAGTACACTGGGTGTCTTGAAGGTGCCCAGTGCTGGAGATGATCCTGCTCGGGGCTGAACTGCACTCAGCACAGAGGCACAAACACATTACCATTTCTGCTCAGGAGAGCTTCTGCTCCATAACAACTGAACCCCGGGTTTTTGTCCTCCCAGCTCTGCTCTGCAAGGCAGACTTCTTAGCCAGCATTCAGCGGCAACCATCAGCCGGAAAACACAGATGCAGGCTTTGAGATACCATCTTGGGTGTGCAGATCACTTGCAGACTGTGCTAAACTGAACGTCAAGTCAATATATAGCCCATGAAAGAGAAAAGATCAAATTCTCTAACCTCAGAGGGCTGGAATATTTTATTTCCAGGAAACCAATATAAGCTATTAGATTCAGATTTTTATTTGTGAAAGGCTTCCCTTTTACATCATGTGGTATCTACCAAGCATCTTTGTGAACAGTGTAAAGTGTAAAAATAAGTGTCCTTGGACTGCCAACATAGTATTTCTAGCTATTCTAAACAGTATCAATTTTATTTCATATGAAAGACACCAGCTTTATAACAGTGCTTAGACCTTATGCATTACCAAGTCCAGAATGACTGGCTGCCATTCACTCTCCCTTCACAGGAGCTCTGGGTGTGAGGACATCAAATTACATCTGTAACATTTAGCCTCCTAAGTGTAAAATTCAGCTCTCTCCAGGGCTCAGCCTGGCCTCCTGAGACTTTCATAGCTCTGATCCCCATGCAACCCTCAAGACTCCTCTTCTCTGACCACACGAGCCTGTTTGTTGTCTCTGCTCTTCCCTCTCCAGCATCCCCTCCCCTCAACCTGTAATATTAAGCCCATTCCTTATCATCTACTTTCTAGAGAGCAGATACTAGCTTCTACCTTCTCCAGACTCTAGGCCATTTCCTTGCCATCCTGGTTTTCACTGGACACTGGGAACAGCAACAACCCCAGAGTTAACATTCCTCACTTGGACACCGGCAGTGGCCCAAAGTTCTCGAGGTAAATTCCTACTCTGTTGTAAACACAAAACTGCTTTAAGAGTCCAGTGCCGACATTCCCTCCACATTGTACCATACACACATGACTGGGGGAATTGGGTGTTGGGGCTGGTAGTGGTCACCAGTTTGGTGATTCAAGATCTCTGAACTTTCTCCACCTTCTAAATATGGCAAGGGTCCACTGTATCACTACATAGTATACCTGTTTTCTCCACATAGAACTAGTGACCATATTCTCAATTCTTATACAGTGGAGCAGTATATCTACTCCACACCAAGGATGGTGGCCCTCTGTTTATAAAGATGCTTTTATTTGGATGATGCTCACGAGTCAATGGAACAAGACACAGACTATCTGGCAAGAAAAAGAAGAGTCTGCAACAAATTAGGGAGAATCGACAAGAACCACACTTTTCCCTCCAGTTATGTGGAGAACATCACTAACCAAGCAACTGCAGAATGTTTTTAGGAAGCTAGCTTTGCTCATTTTCATGAAGTGATTTATCAAAAACAAAGCAAGCCTATGCTTCCTGAAGATTATGACAGTGGAGAGGAAGAAAGTACTCACCAGTCACATGTTCGCTGCAAAGCCTCAAACAAATTTGCATTTTCCTAGAAAATAGTTCTATTACAGGGCTATTCTCAAGGGCCGGTGGTTGAAATTTCTTGGGCCTTATAATAAACCCTGAAAAGTCTGAGGAAGAGGATGCAGACACTACAATTCTATTATCAGGCTCACAGACACCACAGAATGGCCAAGTGTGGCCTTGCTCACCCTGCTGCATGGACACATGGGACCCTTCAGATGCTAGGGAAGGAACAGCTGCATCATGACCAGCCAGACCCCAAGGCCCACTCCACACTGACTACCACACAGGCGGACTCCTGAGCAGCACACAGAGGGCACACGACCCACAAACACAGCTCAGTTTATGAAGTCCAGAGAGCCCAGGCTCCCCAAGCAGCGGGGAAAGAAAAGTGGGAGGACAGGGATATAAAATGCGAGTGAATGCAGTGTTTTAATGCCAGAGTCACCAGTTTAGATATTGCTAATTTGTAATCAATCCAGGTCAACATTTTTTAGGGCCCTTAACCAATCAAATAAAAGTTAGAGCCAATTACCTAAAAATGTCACTTTTCTTAAAGACTTACAGAAAAAGAAGAGAAAAAAAAAAAAAAAGAGAGTCCAGGGACTTAGCTCAGCCAAACAGGCGCCTACAAGCGCTAGGTTTTGAATTCCATCCCAGTGCAAAAAAAGAAAAAACAGAAAATAATGTTAATGACTTACAATCACATACACTTGTTTCCAATTCAGGAAAATGAACTTACACTCTTAACAGTTAAAGTCTCAAAGGGTCAGCTAGCTCAGGTCTACCACAATGTGGTAGAAAGTCTCTAAATATCAGTGTGAATCTACCATCTTCTTAGGAGAAAGCCCATTCAGAACTTCTTATTAACCTTTAAAATGTCCAAATGATGCTTTTTTGGGGGGTCTGTTCATTTTTATTTGTACTATTCTGAAGGCAAAGAAAACAGAAAAGCATGTCTCAACACAACCATTTTCCCCCAGACATTTTGGATTTAGGTGTGCAACAGCTAATCATTCTAACTCTTAGAGGCTGGCTTTTCCCACTCATTTTGAAGTTCTGTATTCTGTTCTAAGCGTCACCACTTATCTTTTTATTATAACTTTGACATACAAGAAATGTTAACTGACAGCTTTGAGTAGAAACTGACCAAACCAGAAAAATTAGTGAGACCACAGAAGATCTGAACTAAACTATTAAGTGTGGGATAAAAAATGACCATGCATTAAAATCAAAAGATAAACTTCTAGAAATTCCAAATAATTAACATTATATAGCTTGAGTATCCCTGATGTGAAATGCTTGGGACTAAAAGTGCTTGAGGTTTCATGTTTTTTCAGTCCTCTCATATACGAGGCTGTCTACTATGTCCAGAGACACAAATATTTTTATATCTGCATTTGAATGAAGTTCAATTCATGTATGTTTCATATATGCCCTGTACATACAGCCTGAAGGCTATTTATTTAGTTAGTTATTTTTTGGCACACAGGGCCTTACTGTATAGTGCAGTCTGGTGTCAAAAACTCACAGCAATTCTTCTGCCTCAGATTCCCAACTGACACAGTTACACGCATGCACTGCCATGCCCAGCTGTTATACAATATTTTAAATAATTTTGTGCAGGAAACAAAGATTCATGATGTGGTTTCAATTTTCAACTTGCAGGGCCTTGTTCAGTCTCAAAAACTTTGAAATAGTTCAGTTTTGAATTTTTGGGTTAGGAATACTCAAATTATATAGGTCACATTTTCTGTAATCAAATTGGGAATTAGCAATAAAAAAGGTTTTTTATTGTCTTATTATGGTTATGGTCTTGCTATGTTGCCCAGACTGGTTCTGAATTCGCAGTCCCCCTGCTTCAACAGGATTACAGGTGCATACCACCACATCCAGCAAAAGAGTTTTCTAAAAACTCAAATGGATCCCAAACCATATATTCAAACATATAGCTCGAAAGGACATTGCTGGGACAATACTAATTGTGAAATTTTTGAATATGGATTCTCTATTAGTTGGCATTACAGCACAAATATTAAATTTCTTGGGGGGGTGTGTGTGCTTACAGTATCATGTAGGAGAATGACCTAGTTCCAGTGCTAGCATATACAGGAGTGAAGTATGATGATGTCTGTAACTTATTTTAAGATGACTCAGCAAAAAGACAGAGGAAGGGAAGTTAGAGAAATAATTGCAAATGTGTCAAAATATTAACCACCTGTAAATATGGGCAAAAGATTTCTGGGTATGTGTTAAAATTTTCATAGGTTTAAAAAAAAAATTTTTTTTTTGAGACAGGGTCTTGCTCTGTAGTGCAGGCTGACCTTGAATTTGTGGTGCTCCTCCACGTCCTGCCACACTCAGCTAAACTTTCTAAAGTAAATCCACAAATCAATTGTACTGACTTCAACTCAAGAAGGGGGAAAAACAGCGAGCATGCAAGAAAGTAGAAGGAAGAAAAAGAATCAAGATAGGAGTACAGAATGAAATAGAAAAAGTAGAGATAATGGATAGTTTACTTATTTATTTAGTAGTACTGATGACTGAAACCTGGGCCTTCACATTGAGCTATGTTCTCAGATCTTTTAAAAAAGTTCTTATTTTGAGACAGGGTTCTGCTAACCTGCAAAGGCTGGGTTTGAACTCAGAACACCCTTGCCTCAGTCTCACAGAATTCTGGGATTACCAGTGTGCACCACCACACCTAGCTCAGAAAACAGGTGAAATGTAAGGAAAGTGTAACTACAGATGCATTAGTTTTTAGTCTTAAGAGAATTCTATTGCAACTTTATATGCCAATATAAGTAAGTAACTTTAGAAATATATTACTACCCAAATAGACACAAGAGGTGGAAAACATAGAAAAATCTTTGGCCTATGGTATGTTTTCAGTTTCAGGGGGTACCGGGAATTGAACCCAGGTCTTTGCAGATGGCAGGCAAGTATTCTTACACCAAACTACATCTCATCCTAACTTATAGCATGTTTCGAAAAAGGACATACAGGCTGGGTATGGTGGTGCATGCCTGTAATCTTAGCACTTGGGAAGCTGAGGCAGGAAGACTGCTGTGAGTCTGAGGCCAGCCTGGGCTAAAAAAAAAAAAAAAGAAAGAAAAGAAAAGAACATACAATTCAAAGTCTTCCTCCCACCTTTGAAAAGATAACTCCCTAGATTTATTTATCTTACATTCTTTCCAAGACTAGAACAAGGAAAACTCCCCAATGTATTTTATATAGTATAAATGATACCAAAATCAGAGAACTCTACAATAAAAGAAAATTACAGATCAAAATTAATTATCAATTGTGCCAATGAGATTACTGAAAAGAATGAACTATAGACTGTCTGTTTTATTGTGTGGTACAGGGAATTGCATCCAGTGCTTTTGAGTATGTTACAAATGCTCTACCACTGAGCTGTATAACCACCGATTTACCCTGATACCAAGCCAGGCACAAACATTTTTGGGGCAATACCTTGAAATCACTTATAACACTTTACATTCCAAGGAAAAAGAAAAAACACAACAAAACATCAAACCCAACTTTCCTAGTAAGACACAGTGCAAAACAAAAAGCCTTAGGACATGAGGATATTAAACCAATTGATTGCCCTATTTGGGTCCTGTCATACTACCTGGAAAAGAAAATAATTTTCCTACCATGATTTGCTCTTCCAAAATACTCATCTGCTATCTACCAGATATTTAATGACGTTTTAAGTTGACTAAAATTTCATGCCCCTAACATTCAAAGGAGACCTCCCAGTTAACTGTGGTAGAAGCAAACCTCCTGCTTCTACCTGAAGCTCCCCACCAAAAAACAATAAAAAGAACTCTGAAGAAGTCTCAAGAACTGAGTGTGTGGTGGGAGGGGGGGTGTACACCAGTAATCCCCACACTCTGGGAGGTGCAAGCAGGAGGGCAATTTAGTAAGATCTTGTCTCAAAATAAAGGGCTGGGGATGCAGCTTGGTTGTGAAGGCCATAGGTTCAACCTCCAGTAGCGCACTATAAAAACAAACAAAAACTAACAGAGTGGATGAGATGACATTTTGAAGCCAGAAACATGTTCAGCTGACTTAGCAGACCGAAAAGGCTAAAAACTCTGTAACAGTAAAGTAGATCAGGCAGCATGGAACTTCTAGCTGAAGAACTACAGAAAAGCTCAGGAATGGATGACTTCAGATACTGCTGAGGGTAAACAGTGAGCTGAAAACAGCAAACAGGTTTAATCCCCCAAAGAAAACAGGAAAGGAAACTAAATGTCCCTATAACACCCTCATAGCTATCAGCTTGACACTATGATGATGCCAACAGTCAAACGTGTGTCCTTAAAACAAGAGATAACTGCTTCTCAGAGCAGTACTCAAAAATATGAGCATGTATTCAAGAACCGTGACATTTCAGACAATTATCATGGAGATACAAACACACAAAGGAATTTATAAGAAAAACAAAGAAAAGGCATAAAGGGAGAAAATACAATGTTGTCAATAAGAAAATAGAAAATATTACATAAAACGTAATAGGACACAGTTTTAAAGGTTCAGAGATCAAAATGGACTTCTAAGATATGAAGTTTAGTATCTGAATGAATTCCAGAAGATGAGAACAAAGAAGAAAGGGAAGAAAACCAAAGAACATTAAAAATATTTTCTCCAAATGGAAGGATATGAAGGATTTTTACATTGAAAATGCCCAGCAAGTATCCAGAACAAAAGATGAAAGAGACCAATGGGACATCACATCATTGTGAATTTTAGAAGATAGGAATGAAGAGAAAATCTGAAAAGCTTCCAGATAAAAGGGGGGAAAAGGCATGTAAAATGAAATTAGAATGGCTTTGGTGGTAATACTGAAACAATTTTTTCAAACTGAGGAAATTATGAATTGTAAACTAGAATTCTATTCCTCAGCAAACACATAAATTGGGAAGGTGAGATAAAGATGTTTTTGATGTTGCAAGCCTCAAAAATACTGACTCCCATGATCTAGCCCTCTGAAGAAAGTTTTTAGAGAATGTCCATCTTCTCCAAAATATTCCTTTGAGGGTAAGATCCCAGAGGAATGAGATTTTCCCAGGGAATCAGAATTTCTGCTAGTCGATCTACAGCATGTTGTTACATCAACTGGGCATATGTCACTTTAAAGAAACATTAACTGTTGAAGTGAAATCTGACATGTGAGGCTAGCCAATGAGGCACAGGTATTTAAAACCTGTGAGAAAAGAGAAATTACTTCAAGTTAACAATCAAAAGTAGGAACCAGACTGGGGATTCTGCTCAGCAGCACAAATGCCTGCCTGGCAAGTGTGAGGTCATGAGTTCAATCCCCAGTACAAAAGCAACAAAAGTAGGAACCATCAATAAAAGATTCTTTTTTTAAAATTATCTTACTATAGTTTATGGTCTTGCTATTGTCCCAGGCTGGGTTCCAATTTATGGTCCTGATGCCTCACCCCTCAAGTAGCTGGGATTACAGCTATGTGCCAGAGAGAACTGCACTACGATGGTTCCATTAATACTACTCTTTAATCTTTAAAAAAAAATTTTTTTTTTAAATGGGGTCTCGCTATGCAATTTAGGCTGACCTTGAACTCACTATGTAGCTCAGGCTGGCCTCAAACTCATGGCTATCCTGCCTAGGTATCCTGAGTGATGGAATTACAGATATGCGCCACCATGCCTGGCTATTCTTCAGTCTTTTGCATTAGGAAAATGTTTGATTTTACTAACACCTATCTAGTTCTCTAAGCACATTTCTATTCATGTATGTATGCCTCGATAAATCTGGGTGATTTCATTGGATCAGTTACATGGTACTGCGCCCTATCAGCTAAGAAACACTATGCTGTTGAATAAAATATTTATATCTCACTTTTTTTTATATTCCATTTTTAAGAGCTCACTGCTTCACTGTAAAGAAGTCACATTAACAGGAGTATCTGCTACATATGGAAAATTCTATATTGCATATAAAACTTGCTACTTACTGTTTTGTAAGTGAAAATATCTATTTTGCTTATTTTTCATTAGCCTTATTTTAGAGTGATTACCTAAGATAATTAAATGTTGGGATAAGGATCTTTTATTTTCACCAAAACTATCACTCTTGATACCAGCATCTTTAGCTGGGGATTTTGTTTTGTCTCCAGCTACTATTTGAACAAAATTACAAGTCTGATTCATTGCCAGAGTTACAAACACCTAAACATCTACTGAATGCCCCTGAAAACCAATACTATTTCGTTTTTTATATTTTTTTTAAATTTGTGCTCTAAAAAAGGGTTTCTAACAGTATGATGAGCTCTGAAAACCTTATCACAAGTTAGTTTCAGTGTATGAAAAAAGCTTAAAACCATGCTTTTAAAAAACTTCAAAGTCTCAAATAATATAATTTTAAATATAAGAAAATATAGATCCCCCAGAATAGGCCTCTTCTAAAGCAGTGACTCTTAACTAGGTTTTTGATATCACTTGCTTTGTACAGTAAATGAATACACACTCATTATTTGAGTGTCAATGCATTTGACAGAATTTTTATTAGTCTCAGGAACTGAATGCAAAATTTTTCAGAGGGCAAGAAGAAAACATAAATACCTGTGAAATTATCAATAGACTGCACTGTGAAACTACTACCTTGGTTAGAGACTATTAAATACTTCGCCATACAAAGGCAAACGTATTCCCCCCAAAATTATACATAATAAAAATTTAAATATATATCATTCTTTGATAGCTCCAATCCAATACACTGCTTCTTTTAGAAGAGCCCTACATCAGTTTATCCCTTCTCATCAGCAATGTAAGATTTCTTACAAAAACCAAAGTTACCATCCATCTAGAACTATGTTGCCTGAAACAGGAGTATTACAGAGGAGGTATTAGCCTAGACCTAGCTGCACAGCGACTATCAGAGCAAGCAAAGGGTAAATTAATTTCAGTAAATGCTAGAATTACAGCTACTTTCTGTATCCTGCACTCATAATACAAGGGGTGTTACTTTCTACTTTCACCAATGATATCATTGGTCTCTCTGTGTTTGGGACTTTCAACAGTACTTAGCATCACTTTTCCACCCTCCATCAATCTCACACCAGAACGAAAAAGTATACGCACCTTAAAATCTGTGTTATTGATATATTCAAATACCAAAGCTGGTGTCTTTGACTGCAAGAGAGAATATTAACGTTTCTTAGGTATGCAGATAGTAATAAGCGTAATTTGCCTCTGCCACAATGGTGCATCCCCAAATCTTACAAGATGAAAGAGCGAGTCAAAAGTATTTCCTGGAAATCTTATGACATTTGGAATCTGCTTCAAAATAACTGGGAATGGTGGGAGGTGGAAGAAACGAGCAGGGGCACAGATGGAACCACGGCTGGCCACAAACTGATTAACTGCTGAAGTTGAGTGACATGTACAGGAGGTTCATTATATTACTCACTTTACTTCTGTAAATGGCTGATTTTTTTTAATAAAGTTTTTTGTTGTTGTTTAAAACGGAAGTATTCTCTTTCAATGGCCTTGATCAAATGGTTAATGATTACAGGAAGATTTATACCCTATAGTACTCCAGTGTGTCAATTACAAAAGGAGTGACATTTTCATCTAGGTTTAGCAAGCAAGATGCATTTGACATTTGACAGAATTTTTGTTAGTCTCAGGAACTGAATACAGGTCTTTCAGGGTACAAGAAGAAAACATAATTATCTGTGAAATTATCAATAGGCCACACTGTGAAATTACTGCCTTGGTTAGAGACCATTAAAAACTACTTCGGCCTAGAAAGGCAAACATATTCTCCCAAAATCAGATATAATGAATTTTTAAAAAGTACTATAATCTTAATTTTTTTTTTTTTTTTGGATACCAGAAATAGAACTCAGAACCTTGTGCTTGCCAGGCAGGCACTTATGCTGCTGAGCTGTATCCCCAACCCCAAAATACTATAATCTTTAATCAATTTAACATTAACATATTTAATAATATGTTATAATAACTTTAACATATTCAATACTTTCTTGTGGAAATCTAGATCTAAAAAAAATTTTTTTTTAAATCTGGATTTTAAAACGTCAGGTTTTCTTTTTTTTTTTTTTTTTTGGTACTGGGGATCAAACTCACAACCTCATGCTTGCCAGGCAGGCGCTTATGCTGTTGAGCTATGTCCCTGGCCTAATGTCAGGTTTTCTTAAGTGAAATAAAGTAATGTAAACTGGCAGTTATAAGCTTTCAAAACTGGGAGAAAAATGGAAGCCTAAAGCATTATAGACATTTAAAAAAAAATAATCTTGGAAATCTTTATTGCTGGTAACTTTTGCCCAAGGATGAGGTCAAAGTTACCTAAGAAAGAGGCCACAGCACATACATGCAGGGCTTTGCCGGAACAACGCAGAGTCCAAGCAGAAAACCCAGCAGCAGCTATGACAAATGATTCTTCCCTTCCTCCAAACTGCAAAGGCTTCATCAAGACCAGATTATCTCTCCAGACTGAACCCCTAAAAAGCAGAGGATAAGGATTCCCTGCTGAGTTGCATCTACTTCAATTTACTTGTCTGACAAATCAGTAAATATACATATATTGTATTTAAAAATTTTTTTCTCAGACAGGGTCTCATTAGGCAGTTCAGTCTATCCTTGAACTCACTATGTAAACCTGGCTGGCCTTGAAGTCCCAGCAATTCGCCTGCCTCAGCCTCCCAAGCACTGGGATTACAAGCGTGCGTCACCACACCTGACTATTAGACATTATTTTAACAAATCACAAAAATAGTAAGGTATCACTAAATTCTGTTAACGTAAAGCAATATGAAGATGTTCCTGATATACTACCATAGGCTCATATTTTAAAAATTCTTCTGAAATTAATATTTTTACATATGGCATTCTATTTTAAATGGGCAAAATTCATTTTTTAATGAGGCTAGTTTCTAACATCAGGCGGTCCAGAGCTAGTCATTATTAAATCAATCTGAGCCAAGTAGGATATTTTTAATGATAACCAGATACAATCTGGCATATAATCACCCCTTCTGTCTTTTCAAGGTCCAGAAAAAAATCTTCCCTTATTGTTCAACAACACTGTGTACTCTTGGGCAAATCACTTAACCTCTGCAGACTTTAGTTTCCTCATTGTACAATGTGGACAACAGCTCTCTAGATTGTTGTGAGGATCAAATGATAAGATGCTGCTCAATACTAAGAACAGTGCCTGGTCTGTAATAAGTACTCCATGCATATTAGCTACTGTATCATGAGAGTATCTGTAGCAGACAAAAGCAAAAAAACAAAGCAAAACAACAACAAAAACAAAAAACCTATCACACAGGAGAATAATGAAATACTTGAAGTAGAGCAAGTGGAGAACAGAAATGAGGTAGGAAGTAGTAAGGGTGTGGGGGGAGAGCTTAGCAACCTTCTTTAATCAAAAACACAGAAATGTTACATTCAACAGCACAACTGAAAAGGCTAAAAACTAATAATTTTAACAAAATATTTTATGGATAAAAATATAATTTTCATTGTATTCATGCACACAGTATGAATCCTTACAGTGGATGGAGAATTAAAGACTGGTACGAGAAACAGCAAGGCATCTTCCTCAAGGGGTTTGGTGTGTTGTGACTTGCTCAGCTTTCTATGTGGAGACATTCAGCATTTCCTTGTACCAACCCAGACTTTCAAATGTCAGGTTGACTTATGAGTGAGGAAAGATGATGGAAACTGGCAGTAATAAGGTTTCAAAACTGACACAAAAGCAGGGGTTTAAGGGAGTTACAAAACAAACATTTAGGGACTAAATCAAAATAATGATAGCAAACTTGAGACAGGGTTTTTTCCTATATATATTTTTAGATTCCACAAAAGCGATGGTGGCTATCTTATCAACGGGCCATCATGGTTTTTATTTGGTTTTCAAAGCCACTAGCCAGTAAATTCAAATGCCATCAACCCCACTATGCATCATTGCTTGATCTCTGTGGTAAACCCCTCCCTACCCCCGAGTCCACCAGCCACCAGGCACCTACCACGGGGTCCTTTACAGTGTCAATCAGCTTAATGATATTTGTTCCACCACGAAGATTCTCCAGAATTTTAACCTCTCGTTTTATCTTCTTTTTCTTCACTGGCTTAAATACACAAAAGTAATCAGAAGTGAGACTCCTTTTAAAGTTAATATAATAAATACAACTTTAAAACAGTGTAAGCCAATTATATGGTTTGCATACCATCTTATATACTGTGTTGTGTTAAAAGAGCATGTCTAAAGAGAAAACGGAGTTAAAATGGGCTTGCCTATAAAAACCTTAAACACTGAATTAAACAATTTATAGACTAATGTACCTTATGTGTCAAGACTTTAAGTAGTTACATCTAGGGCACTTTAAAAAATGTGAACACTCAGCCATACATTAAAAATAAAATGCTCATTTACTAGACAACTGCCAAGTGGAAAGTGTTACAGCTCTGAACAGCTGTATATTATGGAATCACAAATGGAAAAACTGAAATAAAATGGTGAGACACCTGCTCACCCTCAATGAGTTACTTGTAATTTTGTCTTCTAGAAGTAAAGACCAGTTCACTGACATCGAGTTACAAACTTGTTTCCCAGCTGCTGGTTCCCATTTCCTGTCGCCACTCCCATTTCCTTAATATTTAGAATCTGAAATCAGCACAGATACAGTAATGTTTCCCAACAGATCCCATTTCTAAAGAAAGAGATATTGGATCAGCAAAAAGAAAAACTGATCTGATACTGGAGTACCAAAAACTCTATCTGCTAAGATATTGATCTGCTAGACAGAAAAATTAAAGACCTTAATTAGAAATACTTACATAACACATAATTTCCTGTTTTAAACAGGCTAAAGAGCCAGGCGTGGAGGCGCACGCCTTTAATCCCAGCACTTGGGAGGCTGAGGTAGGAGGAGCATTGTGAGTTCGAGGCCAGCTTGGGCTACAACGCAAGCGCAAGGCCGGCCTGAGCTACATAGTGCGACCCTGCCTCAAAAAAACCAGGGCCGGGAGTTTGGCTCAGTGGCTTAAGTGCCTGCCCTGGCAGGCGCGAGGTTCTGAGTTCAATCCCCCGTGCCGCCAAAATAAATAAATAAATAAATAAACAGGCTAAAGAATTTGAATAAAGGTATTTCTGAAAAAATAAATATATCACATGCAAATATGCTTCATAAGGCACTTAAAACAGTGACTGGCATACAGTAAGCACCTGGTAATTGTTAGCTTTATTACTTTTAAATTTTTAGTTAGTACTAAGTCATATTTAATCCTCACAAAATCTCTATGCAGTAGTCAGTAGAGCAGAGCTATTTGCCCAAGGTCACAGCTAATAGAAGAGGGGCAGGAATCAAATCTAGACAGTCTGACTCTGCATACCGCATTCTCCACCACTGTGCTTTTGTTCCCAAGTGTGGCAAAGGGGAGAAACGTAACTAAGGAAAAGAAGTATTCTATTATAAGACACTGTTATAAGAGCACAGGTAAAGAGGGCCAATGTGCTTGCTATGAAACAATAAAGCAATATCTAAAAAGTCTGTATGGGGGACAGGAGAATATAACATGCCAAAAAAATCACCATCTTTGGTAGTCATTGAGATACAGCTCTGGAAAACTGTCAAATAGCTCCTGCATCACCTGTAATGTGGTGCTCAACTGAGGGATAGCACCCTAGCTGCATCTTTGCAACTCAGCTACCACGATGTCTAGATTCCACACTGTCAGAATTTCCAGTAGAGTATATCGGGCTGTTCAGTCTCTTCCCCATCTCTACTTATGAACATCCTTGTTTTAGTTACTTTTCTCTCACTGCTGTGACTGTACTTGACCATGTGGTTCAAGAGCCTTTGGGAATGGTTTACGCGAAGACACTGGAATGGTTCGGGGATATTGCCTGCAAGCATAGCACTGGAACACCTTAGGCTGTTCTGCATGAGATTCTGGTCCGAGCTCAGAGACCAGGAGGTTGATACACATCCTGCCAGTAAAGACCAGGCTCAGGAAGTTTCTGCTGGGAAGCAGGACTGCACTGTTGTTGGACACAGGATGATACATGTTATAGCTTGGCAAAATGTTTGTCCAGAGACCTTACTTAGACTAAGATTAAGGGTGGTGGACTAATTAATCTGGCAGAAGACATTTCAAGGCAGTCGAATGTTGAGGCTGTGGCATGGCTGTTGTTGGGGGGACTTTAGCCAGATTTATGCTGAGAATCAAGTGCAGAGAGCCTAGCAGTTGTAAGTTTGGCCAGAAAGGAAGCTCCACTAAAGCTGTGGACTACAAAGATAGAGCTGAGGAGATCCCAACTGCTGAAAAGAAACAGGAGAATATAAAAGATGGTCTGAGGGCATCACAAGAAGCAGCAAGTTTCTACCCCTTTGCTATCTCAAAACTGTAAAAGTGAAAGACTTGCTTTGAGGAGAAAGAATGGTGGCAGCACAGAAAATGTGTTCCACAGAATTGGATTCAGTGTGCCCACTGATCCAGGCACATGACCTCTACAGCCAAGAGAGAGGAAAGCCTAGCTACTGCTCCAGTTGGCAACAGACTTGGCATCATTCATGTGGTGCTGGTTTTAGGCACATACAGAATGCAAGAGTTGTGGGGTTAAGAAGGCTTCCATCCTGATTTCAGAAGGCTTGAGAGGCCAGCCATTGTGCCCAAGAGGGTAGTGTGTGAAGCTATAAGGGTGAAGCCAAAGGTGCAGTGTAAGCCCCAGAAGTTTAAAAAAGCCAGGAACGTGGATTGTCTAAAGCTGCAAGGAGGGAGCAAAGCAGGCCTAAGAGAGAAGCCATGGGAGCTACAACCACAGGAAGTGCTGTAGGGGTGGAGCCACTTAGGCACTTTGGAGCTTATAACATTCCACAGATTGCCTCAGATGTTTGCCCTGCTGGATTTTGGACTTGCTTTGGTTCCATTCCTTTATATGTCCATTTGTAACTTTTGGAATGAAAATGTTTATCTTGTGCCATTGAATGTTGGAAGAGTTTAATTTTTCATTTGTATAGGGGTTTGTAGCTAAGAGTTTACCTTACTTCTTGCACACTTGGGACTTTTCAGCAATGCTGAAACTGTCAGGAATGTGGCAATTCTTAAAGGTGGACTAAATGACTTTTGCATAAAGGGATGTGCAAGAGTCTTTAGGGGCTAGGGGCACAATGTTATGGTTCTAATGTAATATAATGTTGATAAATTTAATACTGGTTCTTAAGGGTTGTTAAACCTGTATTATAATTTCAAGTTGTGAAATGGTAAGAATAAGCATGTTTTTGTATCTGGAAACTTGTTTAAAGAAATGTGTCTGGCTGCCAAGTTGATAAGGGGTATATTCTGATGGAATCAACATTGTGCCTACTTGAGAAGTGTAGAAGTCTAACTAAGCAACTCAGCAAGGGGCCAGGGTCCTTACTTTGTAAACACCCTAGTCTTGTGCAAGAGGAGGGCACAGAGATGGCCCCAACTACTTACAATATAAGGGAGGAAGAGGCTTGTTCTCCCTGTTTTTGCTCTTGTGGTTTTTGCTGTCTTCTGCTGCCTTGAAGTGTTGCCCCTGTGCCATGCAACCCTGCCTTGGAGTCAGCTGACTATGGACTGAAACTTCCACAAGCTGTCAGTGAAATAAAGCTTTCCTTTCTTAGTTTTGGGAGTTGGGTATTTTGTCTCAGCAACAAGAGAAAAGTAATCAACACATTCCCTCCTTAGTTTCTTTTTCCTAACTGAGGAGCTCAATATATTTTGAGAAAATGAAGCACTGTACAACCTGACCAAAAAACAGCCAGGAAAGAACATACTACATAACTAGCCCATAAGTCTCAAAAATGTCAATGCCATGAAAAGGACCAAGTAACGGCTCCAGATTGAAAAGATGTGACAATTAAATGTGACACATTATCTGAGATTTTCTTTTACTATGAGGAACATTATAAGGATGACTGCCAAGTATGAGTAGTCTGGAGATTCACAGTAGTGAATCAATGTTTATTTCTGATACTTTTAATATTCACTGTGGTGTTATTTAAGAAAATGTTCTTGCTTTTGTTTTTTTGGTAGTGGGGATTAAACACGGGGCCATCACACTGAGCTACATACCCAGTTTTTTTTGTATTTTTAAATTTTATTCTAATATAGGGATTCCCTAAATGGTTAGGTTGCCTAAGCTGGGCTTGAACTTGCTCTCTTGTTGCCTTGGCCTCCTACAGTACTGGGATTATTTGCCTGTGTCCCACGTCTGATAGAAAGTATCCTTGTTTTTAAGGAAAGATACACTAAAGTATTTAAGGATGATTGCAATTAATTCTCAAGCATTTTGAAAAAATGTAAAATATACTATGTATGTGCACACATTTAAACACATACAATATATTTGGCATATAAAGGGGAGAGACAGATAAAGCAAATGTTAACATTTGAGGAGTCTGGGCAAAATATGTATGTGAATTCTTGCACCTCTTTTGTAAGCCTCAAACTATGTTAAGAAGTTAAAAGAAAAATAAAAACTGGCTCTGTTGTTCATATAAATTCAAACAATGCTAACACTGCATTTGATGCCTTTTCATGCAAGACAATTCTAGAGTTGTTGTCCACTACTGGAAAGCAGATACAGATCTGTGGTAGTAACAACAACAACGGGAAAAAAGCCCAGACAAAAGTCTGGATACATCAAGAAACCTCTTTTACTCCTAATAGTGCTCCTAACTCCTTATAGAGGTAATTCATTAAATAAAGCGCTTTTATGACACTGCCCTACATAAAGTTTCTCTGCTCTGCAACAGGTCAGACGGTACATGGTTCCTGGACAACCCAGTTAAGAGGAAACTATCTTTCAATACATCTAAAGACAGCACCTGAAGAATAGTCTGTTGCCCAAATGTCACCTGTTCAACAACTAGACAGACTAGAGACTGGGAACACCAAGTCAATTCTTAAGCAGTGGAACAGAGTCTCATAAAAGCTAGTGTCCTTATACGCTGACTAAAGACCCAGAAGATACACCAAGAGAAAACTACAGTCAAGACACTTCCATCCAAATATAAAGAACCAGGCTAAAGGCAGCTCCCTTTAATCTCAGTTTTCTCCTCTGAACCTGAGAGAGGGCCCAGAAGCTAAGCCACCAAAGAGCCAGAGGGAATAAAAGTCATCATTTTATTTCCAAAACTAGACCCAAAAAGAAAAAGTTAGGATTTATCAAGAGGAATTGTTGACACACCAATCAACCAATCAATCAGTTTCACAGAACTAAAGATGCTTTGACTCTGTCCAGAGTTTACATCCATTCAGCACCAGTTATACAAAATACAGAAAAGAAATACATGTCCGTAACAATTTCATCTTCTATGACAGAAAAAGTCTCTTATCAAGGGTCCACTTCCCTCCTTCTCTCTCTTTTTTTTTTTGACACAGTCTTACTTGGTATGTAGTCCAGGCCAGCTTTGAACTTGCAATGTAGGCCAAGTTGACCTCAAACTCAAGCTCTTTCTGCATCAGTCTCTTGAGTGCTGAGAGTGCAGGTATGCACCACCACACATGGTTCTATTTATTTCAGTTCAGAGAATTCAAAAGATACATTAACTGAGAGGCTAAGGCAGGAAGAGCTTAATTTGAACTTAGCAAGACCCTGCCTTAAAATTAAAAAAAAAAAAAAAAACATTTTAAAGATCTGGGAATGTAGGTCAGTGTGAACGTCCCAGGCTCAATTCCCAGTACAGGAGAACAGAAAGGGGGTTTCAAACAAAATCAGTTTAGCTGTTTTCCAAACCAAAACAACATTTTTCATTTTTACTCAAAATCAGGTAAAACAGCAAAAAAGTTAAATTTTTAAAAAACATATTTAAAGGGAAAAGACATTTCAAATTTTCTGTGCATGGAGCCAGGCATGGTGGCGCACACCTTTAATGCCAGCACTCGGGAGGCTGATGTAGGAGGAGTGTCGTGAGTTCGAGGCCGGCTTGGGCTACAACGCTAGCGCAAGGCCAGCCTGAGCTACACAGTGCGACCCTGCCTCAAAAAACTAGGGCCGGGAGTTTGGCTCAGTGGCTTAAGCACCTATCTGGCAAGCACGAGGTTGCGAGTTCGATTACTGGTGCCAAAAAAAAAAAAAAAAAAAAAAAATTCTGTGCATGAACTTTGAAAATGGGAAAGAAAGAAACAAAATCTTTTCAGAAAGTTTCTACCTATGTGACAATCAGTTCCACATATTGGGCAGAACCTTGTTCAAAGTAACCCAAGAGTAAAGTACTTTTCCCTCTTTTTTTTTAAACTAACATCTAAAAGTTTTAAACCAATATACACATTTTTTGACAAGCTGCTCATAAAGATAGAAATTGACAAGATCACTAATATATCCTATATATTTACCAGAAGTTTTTTTTCTTCTAACCTAGATTTGAAGATTTCAATTACCACCTTTTAATTGTGATTTGACTTACAAACTTATCTCTATCAAAGGTATAAAATTATGACCTCGATAAATTCCAGCAAATATTAGCAGGCAAAGTCTCATTGAAATTGCTTTCCAAGCATAAATAGATAAATTCAAAAGGACAATATAGTTCATAACTTCCAAATCTGGAGTTACTTTTATTCCACTACCAAATCAATGGCTGCCCTAAGACATTAATTTCATCACTGTAATTAATGAATACAATCAATAACAGTTACCAGGAATGAAGAAGGATGAGGTAATGAAAAAAGTTCAGCCTAGATGATGGTGTTTATTTATTTATTTTTTTTATCTTGGTAGCATCTCTGAAACCCAGTGTACTTGACCTAAATATAATCTAAAGCTGGAAGGGGTAGTGCACCACTGTAATCCCTGCCTACTCAGAAAACTGAGACAGGAAGATTCTGAGTTCCAGGATAGCCTGGGCAACTTAGCAAAACATTGTCTCAAAACAAACAAATTAAAAAAAGAGTATTAGCTAAGCAATTTATTCATAGTAACTTTTCCTCTAATCTTTCAAAATTCATCATTCCATTATTATCAGTTCCTTGAGGGCAACTGTTTATTCTCAAGATTAACTTTTTTAATTTAGAAAATGAAGGTATAAAATCAGAATAAAATGAGGTACTACCTCACACTCACTAGAATGGCGATTACCAAAAAACAAAACAAAAACAAGTGTTGGTGAGGATGTAGAGGAACAGGAACCTTTGTACACTGCTGCTAGAAATATAAAATGTTATGGTCACTGGAGAAAGTTCCTTAAAAAATTAA
>RJWM01032754.1:0-11831 GCA_004363535.1 Dasyprocta punctata | reverse complement strand
GGATATGTGATGTTTGCAGCTGCAGTCTCTATCTATTTACTTGAGTCTGAGCCAGGCGTCTTCTGCGGTGACCTTATCTTGCCTTTTGAGGTATCTCTGACCTCATTGGCCACTACAGGTCTCGGCCAGGACCAGTGATTTATAAAGGTACACTTACTATAAATCAGCTCCCATCGCCAGGCAAGGGGCCTAGGCCTTGGACAGGCTCACAGATAAACAGAAAGCCAATTAGTTAATTTTAAACCCTGCTCAAAATCCCTTCACAGTGGTCTCCAACAACTTTCCATTTAGAATTTATGAACTCTCATTCTAGGTCTGAGTTAACTTTCATTCAGCAAAAATTTTAAGTCCCCTTAGTTTCCTAAATGGATTCCATTTAATTGAAGATTTTAATTAATGACAACATAAATACCTGGTTTTGGAAACAAATCTTCATTCCAGATACACACAAGGTGACTCACATAGTTTTTCTATGTCAGTGTTACACAAATACATATTTTAGGGTAATAAGGTAGAAATTATTTTTCTGATATCTTAAAGAAGTACAATGAAAAACTACATTGTCAGTTTTACAAGATTTCAATGTCACTTTGCATGGCTTCCTAAGTACATGTCCTAAGCATTTATTATTTGGTAGGATGATTGCTGCTGATGTCCCACCCAGATCCTGTTTGACTGGACCAGTTGGCTACAGCTAATTTCCAGGCAATATTACAAAAACTTTTAGCCTTTTCCCTTGTTCTTCTGCTTTCCTCACTTCCTTTACATGAGGAAAATGTCTTGATAAATTATTTAAATAATGATCCCATCTCATTCTCCACTCCATTCACTATTAACTTCTCTTTTGAAGGTGATAATATGCATACTTACCCAGACTTCATTTTTCAATTATACATACCAATTTCATACCTAGATGCCAAGTTTCACCAAATTCCCCAGATAAAAAGAATTCCCCTTTCTCTTTCAATAATTCTAATCCATCTTTTTCTGTAGGTATTTTCAGAGGACATACTTCGCTAAACAAAACAGATGAAGGAAATCTGTTAAAAATATCAGAATTTGTATTTCTGGGGCTTTGCCACTCACAGAATATTCAGATATTATTCTTCATGATATTTTTTATTCTTTATCTAATCATTGTATCTGGAAAAATTTTCATCATGATCTTAATTACCACTGGCCCCCATTTGCATTCCCCATGTACTTCTTGTTGGCTCATCTGTCCTTTGTTGATATATGGCTTTCATCAGTTACCACTCCCAAAATGATCACAGAGTTTCTCAAGGAAAACAAGACCATTTCCTTTGGAGGATGCATGTGCTAGATCCTCTCTGTGCATTTTTTTGGAGGAGGTGAAATGGTCCTGCTGATGGCAGTGCTCTATAATCACTATGTGGCCATCTGAAAATCATTGCACTACTCTACAATTATGAGCCTGCAAAGGTGCATTGGGCTAGTGGTGACTGCCTGGATAACTGGCTTTGTGCATGCCATGACCAACTTGTTATAATTATACAGCTGCCATTCTGTGGCCCCAGGATAATAGATAGCTTCTAGTTTGATATACCTCTGGTACTCAAGCAGACCTGCATGGATTCTTTTAATTTGGAAATATTAATGAATGGTAACAGTTGGGTTCCTGCTATGACCTGCTTTATTCTGTTGCTGATATCCTACACATATATTCTTCTCATCATCCACCAAAGATTTTTTAAAGCTGGTGCACCCAAGGCTCTTTCCACCTGCACTGCCCATATCACAGTTGTACTCTTTGGGCCCTGCATCTTTCATCTATGTGTGGCCCCTCAGCATTACCTGGGTGGACAAGTTTCTTCTGTGTTTTATTCAGTTTTTACACCTCTCATAAATCCAGCCATTTATACCTTGAGAAACAAGGAGATTAAAAAGGCTATGAAAAAATTTCAAAGTTGCTGCATGGATTTGAGGGTTAATATCTCATCTCAAGAATTTACAATGTGAACACTTCAAGTTGAAAATATAATGAACTTGAAAAACAGGTTGAGGATAAGGTATAGTTTATGCATACATGTTATTACTGGGTTTCAGAGGCCAACATTGAGATGCTATAAAAAGGTAATTTCAACATTGCATAAGAAATTAGTTGAATACCTTTAAATAGTCCCCTAATATCCAAACATGACTTATCCTTCTGTATAAGAGAGTTATTCAATTAACTTTACTTTACATTTAACTATATGAAGCAAAATTATGTAATTCATTTCACAAAGTCATATGTACATTCTGCTGTATAGCTTTTTAATGAAATTTTCTAACTTTTCTCTTAACCCCATTAGAAAATGATACTTCTGAGATGCTAACATTTAACCCTTTAAACTTCAGTTTTCTGTTAGAGAACAAAATATTTTTTTCTTAATCATAACTTCCTACTCAAATACTAATGGGAGAAATTAATAAAGGGTTAAATATGGGTTCTGAAACACTTAAGTAATAATGTTATGTTTCTTTTTTATTTTAACTAGCTCAATAAAAAACCAACAAATAAATAATTAAATAAAATTACTAATTTTTAATTATATATCCATGAGTTATTAGCCATGAAGGATATTTATGGTTCCAATTCTTAATCATTTTGTAAGTATGCTAAAATGTAACCATGCTGTGTCTGTCATTTCTAAGAACTTCAGCATATAAGACAGTGTATAATATTTAGTAAACCACAACAAAATATTTTAATGAATAAGTAGGAGTCATATTTTCATTTAAATGACTGTAAACAGTTATTTTCCGACATAAGTATAAATAAGCTCTTTTGACTATTTCAAAAATTTCCTAAAATTTAAATGGTATAAATTATATATTTTTTCTTTTTCCCAAGATTATATAGTAAGTGGGTTGAAATTTACTTTTAAGAATCAGTAACAAAATCTTAAAGAAAAAAAACCACATTTATTTTTTATTTGCTATTGCAGTTGAATACAACACATTGGAGAATAAATAAAAAAGCAGTTATCCTTGACCAGTCATCTATGCCATTACATTATACATGTAACCTTGCTTTTAATATTTTCTCCAAGTCATGAAGAGAAATCAAGCACTATATGTAGGAATTAAACTTCCTCAAGGTAACACAGCTTTATTTTATTTTAGTTCAATGGTTCAGAAATAAACTATGCTTCCAAGAGCATTCATTATTTGAAACTGAAAATCTAATTGAAAATTTATATTTTACAAAAGCATAACTCATGCAAAGAATAAATACCAAAGCATTTCTATTAATCTAAAAAGTAGAAAACTAATTGCTAAATGGCATAATTTGCAATCTTGCCTTATCAAAAATCTTTATTGCGAACAAAAGAAAATGACCCAAGAAAAGCTTGTACATAGATTACTTTACAGATCTGGTAGTTAACTACTTAGTTAGTTGCCTTTACATTGGATGTACCTTCAATTCATTCTCAAGTGATATTCTTTCAATCGTTGCATTTTTATCACTGTATGTTTCAAGTAATGCTTTTCCTACTCAAATAAATTTGACATTTATGTACTATTTGTATGGAGTTCATGGAAATTTTAAAGACATGTATAAGAATACATCACACAGATTAAGCTATGGTGTAATATAACTTGTTATGACAAAGTCCAATCATAAATGCTTTTGACTCAAACATTTTAGTCATCTTCTACTTTATGATCTCATTTCAGTCAGAAGGCAGATTTCCTTTAAACTTGATCGTTTCCTATTGAAATCATCTTACAGATACTAATCTAGGAGATTTGTAGGTATGCACATTCCCTAGACAACACTCAAATCACCATAATTGGTGTTCATTTTCAATTTAATGAAAACATTGCATTTTTCTCTAGTGAAAGCGCATCTTTCTTAGGGAAAAAAAAATTTAACCCAAAGTTGTGGGGATGCAAAGCAAAAATTTAGTAAGAGGATAATTAGGAACAACAATAACAATAGACATAACTTTGCCCATTTCCTTATTCTTATTCCCAAACCCAAGAAACAAAATCTTATCTCCTGTGAGAGGCCTTGAGACTTCTCTGTTATCTAGCATTCTCTAAGACCAGATGCTTATGGATTATCAATGTGGGTGATCAAACTAGTGAATTCATTGCTCAGAGATTCATTACTTTGATTGTGTTGCTGTCAAAAAAATTCCTTGATCAGTAGAAATTTTTTAAAGAATAGCATCATGGTGATAAAACACTACTTAAAGCCATGAGTGGTATTGCAAACTGAAGTACTATGATAGGAATATGCATATCCAAAATAAGCATTCATTCCAATGAAACAAAATTGTACTTCCTCCAAATCTAAAGAAATCCAATACCATCAATCTACTACTAAGTGGCTAATAAGTTTCCATAGAATACTCTCTGTTATCAGTAGTAGGTCGATACTAAAGAGGTTTATTTGCATTGATAACCAGAAACTGCTTATAAGGAAAGCCATGTGATTTTTCAGAACATTACCTCAAATTCTGATTTCACATGGAAACCCACTCTGGAGCAAAGGAGGCACCTCACAAGACCATGGGTCATAAAGTGAGTTGGAAATAACAAGGCACACAGAAAAGCATCTGCACTGGAGACATGGAGATTAATATAACCCAAACCCATTTCTGGAATGAGTTTCCTGATCCCAAAATTCAACAAGTGTTTAACAAATGGGGGGAAAAAAGAAACTACAGATTAATCTCCATAATGGAAACAGATGTGAAAATTCTCAAGATACTGGCAAACAGAATGCAGTAAATTATTACAAACATTATACATCATGAGCAAGTTGGCTTCATCTCAGAGATGCAGGGATAGCTCAGAATATATAAATCAGTAAGTGTAATACATCACATAACATTAGCAAGAACAAAATAACTTAATTTTCTCAAGATATGAAGAAAAAGTCCTTGTAAAATACAAAATCAATTTAGTTTTTTAAACCCTGATGAAAATAAGTATAGATGGATTTCGTCTCAAAGTGATAAAGGCATGTACAGCAAACCCACTCCCAACATCATACTAAATGGTGGAAAACTGAAAGAAATTCCTCTAAAATCAGCAACACGACAGTTGTGTCCCATCTCATCACTGTTGTTCAATATAGTACTCAAATTTTTATCTAAAACAGTCAACAAGAGAAAGAAATAAAAGGGATAAATATAGACAAGAAAGAAGTCAAACTATTCTTATTTTCAGATGATGGAATGATTGACATAGAAGACTCGACAAAATCCACCAAAAGACTCCTATCACTATCTCAGATGCCCACCAGAATTTTAAATTTCCTGGATATCTGTTTGAATCCATTTCATACATTGTATTTCACTGATATGAAACATTCATTTCATATATCATAAAGGAAGTATTCATTTCTTTGTTATATTGATCATTCACTGCTTTGATCCTCTTCCTATCATCATCTAATTTTTAATCTATCTATTCTCTGGATTTGATGAACAATTCCTTTATAAATGTTGACGTTTCCTTTTTGATTAACCTGGGAGATTAATTGTGACCCTATTTCATCTATATCCTCTTGGAATTTTTTCTTTACTTTGGTTGCTATCATTTCGGAAATTTCAGGTGTTTGTGTTCCAATATCTTCTATGTTATGTTTCCTGGATTTGTTCTGGATGGGCTGGAGTTCTGAGATTGAACTTTGCTTTTTGTGTTTCAATTTTCTGTTTCAAAAATTTTTAAATCTTGTTTTCTTTGATGATCCTTGTGAGTTTTTGTGTTAAGTAACTATATCACTAGTATCAAGGACTCTCTAGGGAAAGTCTGTTTTTCATAGATGACTTCCATGAGGAAGACATTCTTGGTTTGTGTCTATTAGAAGATCCTACCTTCCTAATTAATTAAGTATGGGCTGTTGGTATCTGTTTGGTTCAGTCCCTTGTCTCAGTGTAGGGCTTTAGTGATACTATCTCCCCAGAGCTTCCCAGTATTGTTACAGAAGGGAGAACAACAGATTACAACAGATATGACATCCTACCTAAAGCAATAAAATTACCAATAACAATAGCATCAAGCACAATTTAGAAACTGAAAAGCTATGGTAACTACTGATTTTGTACTTTAAATCATAGAAGCAGAGTCTATAGTTATATAACAGAACCAATCATATATTAGATGTTTGTATACAAAGTGTTTCCCCTTGATAGAGTAATTTTAACCTGTGGTGGGGGAATTTAGGAAAGCTAGTGTATAGAACAAATATAACTGTAAAGGAAGTAGAAGCAAACCTGACAGACAAAAGGTGATTGTGCTAGGTTTGGGAAACTAAAGAAGAGGGATAGAAAAAAGAAATGAAGGAGTATTCTAGGGATTATCTGATCTTGCTCTTGGGCTTGGGGGAAGCATTAGTTTTCTTTGTTTGGAGTTCTCCCCAGCCACTTAGAAAAGAGAGAAATAAAAAACAAAGAAAGAAAGATGGGGCTGGGAGTTTGGCTCAGTGGCTTTAGCGCCTGGCTGGCAGGTTTACGATTGTGAGTTCAATCCATGGTACTGCAAAAAAATAAAATAATAATAATAATAATAATAATAATGGAAAATCAACAAAAAAAGAAGAGAAAAAATTCAGAGAAATGCTGGTTACCAAGACCTGAATTCTTCCCAAGTCGGTTGCCTGTCCCACAGAAGCCTCATTTACCTGTTGGCCCATATTGTTATTGTTACTTTGGACTTTTTACACCACTAGTCTTGCCTGTTTATTTTGTGTGCCTTAGTTGGGATCCTACTATGTCACTGGCATTCCTTCTGGTCTCTGGGTCTTCCCAAGCAGTTCACCCCAGTAGTGCTTTTAGCATGAGGTGAGGACAACCTCCTCCACCTTGACTTACCTGAGTTCCCGCATTGGTGGAGAGGTGATGGGAGGGGTCTATCTCCTCTGGTGCTGTTCATTTGGATTCCTGTGGTACTGGAGAAGTGATGGGCAGTGTCTCTCTGCCCTGGTGCCCTCACTTAGGTTCCCTCAGTGGCAGAGAATCAAAGGGAGGGGTCTTTACTCTTCTTTTTATAAGTAATAGCTATTTTAGAATCCAAAATCTACAATACATACTGTGTAAGGGTAAGTAACTGCTCAAAGAGGAAAAGTAATTGGGATAGGGATAAGAAGGAAAGAAAGAAGGGAAAAGGAAAAATCCATAAATTTGTATATATGTATACAAAAGAAAGCTAAACTGACTATACTACTAAATGTATTAGTTATTGAAAAAGAACAGTTAATACTCATATGATTAGATCAATTTTACATGTCTTTATCTATTAATCCAAACAACCCTTTTGAAGATAATGATATGCAATATTACAACCATTGTCAAATTCCTATGATCTTGTTTTGTAAACCTATACTGTTATTGTATTGGATTTGTTGTTGCTGTTTGTCTCTTTTTTTATTTTTTTCTCTTTTTTCTCTTAAATAAAAAAATAAATATACATAATGACTACTTTAAGACTTACCTGAAGTATTATTTATGATGTCTTAAAAAATAGCGAAAAAGGGTCATTCAATTTCACTTAACTACTTATATTTACTTTAATTATTTTCACTTTCACATGTGTGATAAATTATATGATTTGCTGTTTGATTATAATTGTCTAATGTCACTTCTAAATTCATAACTTTTTATGCCAGTGCACATTTAAAGGATATGATTACACAAATGTTAAGTGGAAGAAAACTTTGTCCTCTTAGCAGCCAGATCATAAAATGATACTCAAAGCATAACTAATTATTCCTTTTTCAATTTTATTGTTATGTATTCATTCCTGTGTATGTGAATATTAGACAATTTTTCTATTAATAAAATTTCTGTAAAGAGAAAACAAATGTGATAAAAATAGAATGTAAACCTACTTTGCTTTCAACAATTGCCTTTTATTTTTATTTTATTTTTATTTTTATTTTTTATTTTTTTTTTGCGGCACCGGGGATTGAACCCACAGCCTCGTGCCTGCCAGGGCAGACGCTTAAGGCACTGAGCCAAACTCCCAGCCCTGCTTTTTTGAGGCAGGGTCGCACTATGTAGCTCAGGCCGGCCTTGCGCCCGCGTTGTAGCCCAAGCCGGCCTCGAACTCACAACGCTCCGCCTACCTCAGCCTCCCGAGTGCTGGGATTAAAGGCGTGCGCCACCACGCCCGGCTCAACAATTGCCTTTTAGAGGAGAATATTTTTAATCTAATTAAAAAGAAAAATCTCAATTTATACCAGTAGCCTTGCAAATGTTCATTTTAAATTAAAATTCATAATCATTCTACTTTGTCCATGGAACAATTGAATCCTAATACACAGAAAATATGTGTTTTAAATTCTTATGCTACATAAAATCACCCATAGATAACCAATAAAGTATATAATTGAATCATTGGCTATTAAAATGGATTAAACAAAGTTTTCAAGGGGGAGAAAAAGGGACAATAAATTGCTTCACGATAATCAGCTCAATAACATTTGAGTTCACAATAGAGATTGCATAAAGACCCATTGCACTCTCATAGGATATTTAGGAGATCTTTCTCAGATGTAGCAAATGACTACTCAGTCTACCCATTGCCAGCTTCATGTGTTTGTTCCTCAGTGTGTAAATGGCAGGATTCAGGATAGGTGTAATCATGAAGTCCAAAATGGCAAGAAACTTATCCACTGGAACTGTGGGAAATGGCCACATATAAACAAAAATGCATGGTCCAAAGAACAAAACTACCACAGAGATGTGTGCTGAGAGGGTAGAGAGGCCCTTGGCCAATCCTCCTGAAGAGTGTTTCCATACAGTGAACAACAGTATGAAGATATAGGGGGAAATAAGTAAGAAAACGGTGCCCGTGGAAATGAATCCACTATTGGCAGTAACCAAGAACTCCATTCTGTAAGTTTCTATGCAGGCCAGTTTGATAAACCAAGGAAGATCACGATAAAATCTATCTATCTCATTTGGACCACAAAATGGTAAATGAATGACAAAAGCTAGCTGGGCCACTGAGTGAATGAGACCAATAACCCAAGCACCAGACAGAAGCAAAATGCACACCCGTGGACTCATAATGGTCAGGTAGTGGAGGGGCTTGCATATGGCCACATATCTGTCTAAGGCTATGGCTATGAGAAGCACCATCTCAGATCCACCCAACACATGAAGGACAAATATCTGGATGGTGCACCCCTTGAATGAAATGGTATTTTGCCCAGAGTATATGTCAGAAATTATCTTAGGAACTGTTAAGGTAGAAAAACACAAATCAGTAAATGAAAGATTAGCTAAAAGGAAGTACATGGGAGAATGTAAATAAGTATCTGATATTACTGTAAGTATAACCAGGAGATTCCCTAGAACAATTATTACATAAAACACTGCAGAGAAAACAAGGAGGAAATACTGTGTTGGTCTGTAGGCAGAAAGACCCAGTAATACAAATTCAGATACTTCCGAGTAATTTCCTTCATACATTAGGTTTTTTTCTTGTGCTACCTAAAAGACAAAAAAATAAAATAACCACAGAATTTATTAGAAATAAATATGAAAAGAAATATTTAAAACGTCTTATAATCTGTGATAACCTTTAAAAAGCAATCTTCATAAACATTTACAGATGCTTTTTATGATTAATGAATTTATTTATCCATTCAACTAATTCATCATGATTATCTACTATAGACTAGATGTTTGGTTACATTTGAAGTTAAATGACTTCAAAAGTTTCCTTGCCAATGGTGTGTGTAGACATTAAAAACTTTAGATGCAGTTATTTTCCTACTAGTAACTCCTAACTGAGTATTATAACAATTGTCTCACCATCAGTGGTGTCTGATTTGACTCTGCAAAACTACTAGTTATTAACAGTAATTATCCAGGTTTTGAAATGTCCTCTGAAAAGACTGATACAGAAAGGCCAATGGGGCTTTTTAGAGCAGAAACAATCAAATTCAGGATAGAGTAACACAGAATCTAATCTTTGTGTTTGAGACATCGCCTTCCTATGTAGTTCAGGCTGGCCTAGAACTCACTATGGAGCCCAAATTGACCTTGAATTCCAGGTGATCCTCCTTCCTCAGCCTTCCAAGTGCTGGAATTACAGATGCATGCCAACATACCTGGAAATACAGAATCTTTTAACCATCTGAAATTTGTTTCTTATCCTAAGAGAATTAGAAAACCATAAAGAATTTTTACAGAATGTTGTTGATCATAGTTCTATTTTAAAATAGGCACATGATCCTTAATGAATAAAAGAGAATAGAAGGACTAGAGTAAGTTGAAAATGAAGTACTGAAGAAATAAATACAGTGAGACACACAATAGATAGAAAGCTCATTACTGGTAAACAAAGAAACTAATTTTAAAAATTATATATGTAGGATAAAACAGAGATATTATGCACAAAAGTAAAATAACTTGGTGTGAAAATCATGGACCCTTTAAGGTCAGAAATGAACTTCAGTGTAGCAAGAGCAGGTAGAAAGAGGCATCCTGAATGTTGAAATATTGAATGAGCATTGTAGACAAAAGAAGAGATGCTGCCATGAAACCCTGCTTCTAATTTAAATATTACACTGTGTACACATGTATCAAGACACCACATGATACCCTAAAAATACATACACTTTTAAGTTTTGTTGTGTCAGTTAATTTTTTTAATTTAAAATTTTTGAAACTAATAGGATAAAGGAGAAAGGAACAATCAGTGAAGTTAATAACTGTAGGTGACATCACAGAAGCTGCAACCAACTCTCTTAAATTTTTATCATGCAACATGAGGATTTAAAAAAGCACATAATTGGGAATAAAAAATTACAAATATTCTGTATTTTTTCTAAGGGCAAAAGATGGAGAAAATGTGTTCAGACCAAAATAAAGTATAAAACAAACTTGATAGACATTTTTTAGCTGACAGTAAACTTCATGATTTACTTTTGTTTTATCTTTAAAATTTTAAAATTCCTATATTAGTACAAATTGTCCTCCATTTGATACAGTTCACTAGAAGTAGAAAATTATTCTCATCAGTCAGAGGATTATGAATGATAGAATGATCAATATATTAACACTACAAAAAGGATAACTGATTTTTAAAGTAGGAAAATATGCACAGGTAACTCTCAACAAGAACAACTTCATGGATAAATGGTAAACAACTTCATGGATAAATGGTAAATAAATAATTGACATTCACTTTCATGAGTCATTAGTTTTTTGTTTTGTTTTAACAATCAAGAAGAAAAGAGAAAGAAAAGTAGGGAGAGTGAAGTAGGAGACAGGTGAAAGAGATTTCATTCTGTTTTCAAGGTTTCAAAATAAAAGTTACTTATAAATGCTTTTGGATTACACAATGAAAATATTTATTGAAATTTAAAATGTACAAATTTTTTCAACAAACATTGCATGTGTGTGTAACAGATACTTACACATACACACATAGAAGGTTGCAATATTATACTCATTTCTTTCAAGCAGGGACTGTATATATTGCAGTATGTCAATCCATAGTGAAGATGTCAATCAAATTATAATACATATAAACAATGGAGTATTATGAAGTTATTAAAATACATATAAGTATGAGAAAATACTTCTGATTTAAGTGATAAACAAGATGATACATACTAAAATTTGCAATGCAAAAATTCATGTCTCAGTTTGAGTTAAAAATTTCTCTAAAGGGAAGCAAGTCTCCCTAACTCATTCCTGGAAACAAGTATCACCCTAATACCAAAACCAGAGAAAGATCCAACTAAAAAAGAAAATTACAGGCCAATCTCCCTAATGAATATAGACGCAAAAATCCTCAATAAAATACTGGCAAATAGAATACAGCAAGTTATCAGAAAGATTATACACCACGAT
>RJWM01032753.1:0-21210 GCA_004363535.1 Dasyprocta punctata | reverse complement strand
CATGCGTGTTCGGGGGTCCCAGCCGACTCTGCCACAGAAGGAGAGGGTGGGCTCCTCTTCCAGCTCCTGAAGCATTCCAAGGCAGGCAGAGTTCACCTTGCTTGTTTTGTTTTGGGAAGATGGTAGGAACCAAAAAAGCAGACTTTGCAGAGATGGGGTTTAGGGGAGATGGGAGGGAGGTAGGGAAGGGGTAAAGAGATAAAAAAGGATTGAGATATGATATATGCATACACTCATCCCCCCAAATAAATGTAATTTTTATGTATTGCAAACCTACAATTTTTTCTTAAAAAAGCTAACTGAAGTAATAAGACCAGAAGTTTACTTTCTGTGCTCACCTAAGAGGCGCCAAAGTGTAGAGCCGCCACTCCCAGCCACAAAGGAAGCTTTGGATCAGGAGTGGGCACCTGGGGTGACCCATTTCACAGTCATGCTGGAGAACTAGCATCACCAGTGCTCCTAGGAGCTGTCACTCTTCAAGAACGTTGCCGAAATCACAAAGGCTCAGTCTGATTTTTTTCCATATGTATATATAACATTTCTGGCTTCCTCCTGGGGCGAGTCCATTCTTAGTACTAGCAGCGGCTCAGGCAGGAACATGTCTTTGATGTGCAAACCAACTAATCCAGAACCACACCTCATCTATCTGGTCTCACACCCCAGAAGACAGTGCAGCCAGCCTTCCATATCCATGAGTCCGCATGCATGCATTCAACCAACCATGGGTTGCACCTGTACTGAACATGTACAGATTTTTTTTTCTTATTGTAATTCCCTAAACCATACAGTGTAATCTTATTTGCATAGCATTTACATTGTGTGAGGTATGATAAGCAATCTAGAGACTACTTAAAATATGCGGGAAGATGCGCATAGGTTATATGTAAATGCTATGGCATTTTCTATAAAGGACCGGAGCATCTGTGGGATTTGGTGCTCATGGTGGGGGGCCCTATAGCCAATCCCCATGGATACAGACTAGTGACTGCGTTTATCTGCCTTAATCATCTTGAATCAGGGGCAAGACAATGAAGGACCACTTCCATCGTTTAGAAGCCACCAATGATTCAAACTGGCCAGTGCTATGGTATGCACAGAGTCCCTAGTAAAGGGCTATGGTATGCACAGAGTCCCTAGTAAAGGGCTATGGTATGCACAGAGTCCCTCGTAAAGGGCTATGGTATGCACAGAGTCCCTAGTAAAGGCTCTGGCTGGGTCCTCTCCCCCTGCTCCTGTCTCCTCTGGCCAGCTGGTGCCTTCCCCTGTGGTCCTGCCTGGCAGGAGGCACCTCTGGTTTCCAGCACCTGTGCGTGGAATAAGCTCCGGTTTCCTGGCCCCTGCTCCATCTCCTCTTAAGCACCACACAGAAGACTACAGAGCAGCCAGGTTCATTCATTCAGGGCAAACAAAGCAAGCACTTTTTGAAGGTTTCTGGGCAAAATCCTGTAGATAATGGTGTGTAATTAAATACTGATGGAATCTTCTCTCAAAAGTTCAATCTGGTAAAAATATATATATATATATATATATGGGGACACAAATAACACAATACAAAGTGTTAGGTGCCGCAGAGAAGCGCCTGTATCCAGCAGAGCCTCTGCCAGACACAGAGGGCGCCCTCCAGCCAGGTCCTGAGTCACGGCCGCGGGGGCAGGGCCTGGGGACGCTGAGCATCCACGCGGCGGCCACGGGAGAGCCACTCCCCGCCCAGGACTGCGGGGACGGTCGGAGGAGGGACAAGGGAGGGCCAAGGAGAGCCACAGAGAGCATAGTGGCCTCCACACAGGCATGCACCTGCTCCCACACATGGCCACCCCAACTGCTTCCCACGCTGCCATGGGCCAAATCTCCTGAGAAACTAGAGGGCAAAGGAGCCCAGCCAGCGCGGGTCAGAGATGTCAGCCTCCTGGGCTCAGAAGACCAGAGGCGGGGGGTCTGGAGAGGCCTGACATACTGTACTGAGCTTTTGATCTACTGCTCCCTAAATGGATTCATTCATTTTAAGTTTTGGAATGCATTTTACCCAAAAAACTCTATAGTATTTGACTTTGACTTGTTTCTGTGATCATTAATTTCATGTGTCACTTGCCTGGGTCACAGGATGCTCCTGACAGGTGAGATGTGGGTTCTGAGAAGGCCTCTGGGGCGTTTCTGGAAGAGATCAGCATGTGACTCAGCAAGCTGAATAAGGGAAACCCACCTTGGCCACTGTGGTGGGCATCATTCAGTCCATCCCAGACTGAGTGAAGGAAGGATTTGCTCATGGCTGACAGAGCTGCAACACTGACCCACCCTCAGTTCCTCTGATTCTCAGATCTTCAGACCCAGACCGGAATCTTCACCATCTGCTCCCCAGGTCTCAGGCCTTGGAAGGACACCACCAGCTCCCCTGGGGCTCCAGATCACAGGCTTTTAATTGTCACATGCGGGACTTCTTCTCAGTGCCCATAATCGCATAGACCAATGTCTCATAATAAATGTCCTGATTGGCTCTAGCTCTCTGGGGAACGCTGAGTAATGCAGCATCAGTGCATTCACTCAGGAGAAATTCATTAAGTATGAAAAAAGACAGAATTGAGTCACTCCGAGGAATCATAGTACATTTGCCCATCATGTATCATAAAGGACAAAATATTCTCAATTGTTTATGAACAAAAACTCTACAAAGAAGATGACAGAAAATATTTCATGGAAATTTTATTGCCATGTTTATTGTTTAATTTCACCATCATTATGTTGGGCATTCATCATCAGGAGTTTTTTGGTTGTGTAGAGTTCTCTGCTGGCAGCCAAACTCCTGTCTGGGAAAATGTATTAACCGGCCTGTATTTTCCACAATGTCTTTTTCAAGGAAGCATCACAACGAAGGGAATATGAATTACTCAGAACCATGGACTGTATGAACCGAAGTGCTAAGGATTTGTTAAATATCTTCTAGAGGACAGGAAAGAGCAGCCTCACAGCAGGTACTTAGGAAAAGCCATCCTGAGCGAAGCCTTCCTTATGGTTTCTCCACTTTGGCTCAGGAGGTAGAGCTAAGGAAACATTCACCAAATCATCATACCAGCAGTTCTAGTCTCATTCTCCACAATCCACTCTTCGGATTGAAGGGAACATTAACATATGGATTTCAAGGTACAAAGAGATCATCTCTCTCTGAGGACAGTTATCTCATTGGAGGCCGCCCATTCCAGAATTCGCCCTCTCCAATGATACTTTGACTCAGCATACATGAAGGCTGCTGTCTACCCAAGCTCAGCACAGCTCTGAGAAATCAGCTCATCTGCCCACCTGCCAGGCTTGGCTGAGATTACTGTGGTCCACGCACCAGCTCCACGTCCCCTCTCTCTGATCCTAGCTCTATCTTCTCTTTTCCACAGGTTCTCGGTGCCAAGAGCAGCCTCTGATAAACATCCTATATGCTAATCTCCATCTCAGAGTAGACTTTCAGGGAACCCAGCCTGCCACAATCACAAAGTCATTAGCTTACTTTTGTTAACTGTTTTTTAATTCTGTGGGTTTTTTTTTAAATGGAAATATAACATATATCCAAAAGTGCATTGAAGTCTTCAGGCGCTGATACCCATTTGCTTAACCAAATACTCACCTAAGTATTGCTGTGAAGCTTTCCTACTCCCCCTCCTACTTGTGGCTTTTGAATCCCACAATCACGTGAACCAATTCCTCAGAATACACACAGAGGAAGAGGAAAGGGAGAAGGAGGAAAAGAAAATACTCGGGGTTTTTTTTTCTTTAGAATCTAGAGAATCTTGACTTACATAATCCCTCACTACAATTATGCATTTTTTTCTTCTTTTAGATCAGTGATTTTATTTTATCTATTTTGAGACTGTATTACTGGATGTAACATTTTAATTTGTTCTTAGACTTAAAATTTTATTATTCTGAAATCAACTACTTAGCTCTGGATATGTAATTTTTGGTTCAGATAATATTTTTCCTAACCTTTATAACAACTTTTCATATATTTAAGTTGTATTTCTTCTAAGGAGTATGTTTAGCTTTGTCTCATAATCTTTAGCTAGTCTAATAATCTTTATATTTCAAATGGAATATCTAGTCTATTTGCATTTGGTATAATTTTGGTTTAAATCTATCTTACTGTTTCTTGTTTGGCCTATCCTATGATTTTTTTCTGCCCTTTCTTTGGACGTTTTCGGATTTATTTAATATTTCGTAATTATATTTTTCTGATGTTGGCTTGTTAGATATTTTTTCAAAAAGTTTTATGTTTTTTAATGATTATACCATGAATTCTTAACTACAAAGTACTAATGGGGTCATGTATTTTTAAAGACGCTATTATTATTATTTATGAGTAATATCCTTCTAAATTTACCACCTGCACATTCCTTTCATTGCTCTTCTTCTCTGAAAGTTCATTCTTCACTCTGAGATTTTCTGTGGTTAATGTGTAACATGTATTGCCTGGGTGTGGTGATGAGCATGCATTGTCAGTTTGATTGCCCTTGAGAGCCAACTGGGAGGTTGGTGCAGTACTCGAGTAGGTCATGAAAGCATGACCTTGGGGTCTAGGTTTGGTCCTTGGCCCCTTCCTCTTTGATGTTGTTCCCTTTCTCTGCTTCTCAGCAGCCATGAACTGAACAGCTTTGCTCTGTCGCACACTTCCATCATGAAGTTTGCCTTACAGCCAGCCAACCATGGACTCAATGCCCTGAAATTATAAGCCAAATAAACCTCTCCTGCTTTATGCTGTGCGTGTCAGGTATATGTCTCAGAAGAAAGAAAGCTGACTGATGCTCTGTATCTCTCAAGATAACCTTACACTGCAGTTCTCATTTTACAGACGAGGAAAACATACCGTGAAATAGAAGACAGCTTGATAACTAAAAGTATAAACTCTGGAATCTAACACATTGGACCACTTAATGTTTGAGGAAGTTATTTAGCACTATAATCTTCCCTTCATAAAATGCCAAAGAAGACACCTATCTCACTCTGGTAGAGACTTCAATGAATGAACGTGAAATGTTTAATGCAGTGTTTGGAACACTGTTAGAGCAACACAAATGCTCCCTCCAATTATTATGATGCTTGGAATTGCCGTGATGTTGGTACTGCCCGCTAATATGCCTGGTCTACTCTGCTCTTCTAAAGAAAACCCTGTCTTCAAAAACCATGTTGGAGAAAGCAGTACTAAGCAGTCCCAGAGCGAGACCTGGCCACAGCTTTGACCCAGGGTGATACCTGTCCCTGGGAAGCCTGTATATCAGATGTCCAGTTACCCTCTAAGTGGTCTGGTCTTCCCACCAAATATCTGTTCAAAAGGGACTTTGGTGATTATCTTAAGACTATCAGACTCTCTCCCAATAGGATCTGAACAGAAAAAGACAGAGAATGAGCCAGTCAGGCGGCTACAGGAGAAACCAGAAGCTCTCTCAAAAGGAAGAGAACAGCGGTCTTAGGACAGGCACGATGTCTCCATCGTGGGTGAGTGCAGCAGCGTTAGAAGGAGACCAGTTTTCTCAGGGGACCCACCTCTGGAGGGCATCCAAGATTGCATTCTAAACTCAAGCCTTGACTGTTGGGCAAGACTGCAAAAACCCAAAGGTTTTGCCCCCCACATTTGTACAGATGGTAAAGTGGTGACCAGACCACAAAGACATGGCTTTTCCACTGTGCTGCCCAGCCTTTCCATAACTGTCTATGCTCTTTTGGGCCTAGATTATGTATAATGTGGGTCTGTGTGGCCTAAATAAACATACAAGACCAAACCCTTCATGGAGGAAGGGCATAGCCAGGCAAATGGCGTGAAATGACAGCCAGACGCACTGTACTGGGACATCAGGTCATAGCTGCGGATGTGGTTCAGGAAAAACTGTTGAATGGAAGCCATGTCATGATTTGTTGTTTTTGGCTGTAACTTTTAGACATTAATCACTAATATCCTTCTTGAAATACAGATGAAACCACGTGAAGTAAAATTCAATTAACTATTTTGTATATGGTTGCAGATTCTAGACACTATGGGGGAATGTTGACCAGCTAATTGCTTACTCCTACGAACAAGAAACAGTAAAATCTCATTCAGAGAAAATAAATGTTGGTTCAAAAAGGAGCACAGTATTCCTTCTCTGTAAAATGGGGATTGTTACTTTCATTTGGACCCCTCCACTCTTGTCCCCATGTGAAACTCAGATCCTCCCAAGTTCTAAGGGCACTGTACTAAAGACACAAAAACCTTTTTGGATTACAGTCTGGGGAAATGCAACCGATGACTTTGGGCATCAGTCCACCATGAAGTAGGGCTCTGATAACCTAAGTCGAATTCCAAGAAGAAATCATCCAAGAAGCTATCCAGGGGGTAACTCATGTAATACAAGAGGTCTTCTAATCCTGTCCCAATTCAAGCCTAGGAACTGGCCCTATAATCAGTGAACAGCAAGGAGAAATTAAAGGAAGATGACATTTGAAATATGAAAGGTTTTATTAGTGCAGTCATGTCAATTTTGTGATGTGATTATTTTGCATTGCTTTTATTCTTACAGAGCCATTTTCCATTCTGCAATACACAAATATTCTGTTGCATATTCCTCTAAGCTTTTTATCGTGACCTATTTTTAATGCTCAAACTTTTAATCCACCTGGCAGTTATTTGGGGTAATGTGTCAGAAGGCATACCAATGTTTATTTTATGACATTAATGTATTCATTCTCTTTCCGGAATTTCTATTTTCTTTCATCATTCCAATAATCTATTCTTGGGGCAGACAACCTCTTTTGATTATATTAACGCTAAATTATGTTTCTACAACTGATAAGGCAGACCTCACTCATTTAGCCCTTTAATTTTTTCACTTAACTATTCTCGGTCTAATGAGTGTATTCTTCCAGATAACTTTTAGTCTTACTTGAAGACTTTCAAAATAAACCCGCTGGAAATTTATATGTAATTATGTTAATCCTAAAAATGAGTTTGGAAAAAAATTGACACTTCCTAGTTTGCAAAAATAAGATATTTTTCATTTAGTAATTCGCCTTTTAAAGTAGCTATTTTTTGTTTTTTGTTTTTTTTTTTTTTTGGTTGTTTTCATACTGTTCATAAAATTCTTCATAAAGCTATTTAATGCTTAATATTTCTGTGTTACCATTATAAATGGAGCATTGTTTTATTAAATATTATGATTAGCTTTATCTTGGGTTTTAGAACAACCATTAATTTTTGTATATTCTTTTGGGGTATAGCCACATTTTTTAAATGTGGAAGTGGCTTTCTAAACAGTGAGCCCTTCACAGAATCCAAAGTTTGAAAGGTAAATTTCTCTCTTTCACAATGTTACAAATCTTAATGTATTCACTGAAATTTCTAGAATTTTAAATGACAATGGCATAAGCAAATATCCTCATTTTTGATCTTGGTTCTAGTGGGAAGATGCCAGTATTTCATTGCCAGGTCCGACTTCGGCTATTAATGGACTTGCCTGTTCATTTAGTACAGTGTTTCTATCTTAGGTTGAGAAATGATTTCACATTCTTGGCTATGCTTCCTGCTTCTCCTACTTCTTTTCCTCTAATAATGACTAAAATGGCAGTAATAGCAATAGCAGTTAGTGTTTACTGAGCACTCATCAATACTTGTGATATTAAGCATCATCACCAGGATATGTCTGATATCAGTAGGTCTGTTATTCGTTCCAGTTAAACAGAAAGAAACAGAAATTGAAAGATGCTACCTTATCATACCTTAGTCACACAGCAGCTGAGTTTCGGAGCTCAGCTTCGAACCTTAGCCTGTAATAGTTACAACATCCTGATTTTCTGTGATCCACTGAGCCTGGAGTCCCTTCTCCGCGAGCCTTCTCCACACATCTCCGCTTAGGTCCACGCTCCAGGAAGGCAATTCCTGCAGACTTCGGTGCCCAGGTTCCCTTGCTGGCTGCCTTCTGATTGGGGTCGACCAACTGGGGTCACTGACTTAACGTTGGAGGATGAGGAGAGGGAGATCAGGATCTTTTTTTCTTGGCGCTCTCCCTGCTTAGATAGAAAATCTTTAGTAGAGTTGAGCTCCAGCCTTAAATGTTAAGTGATAGGTTTATCCTTGGCACGGTAGAAAAGCAAGAGCCAAGAAAGGAAAAAGGCCTTTATTGGGGGCACAGGAGGGCTGCAGTAAGTGCAAGACCTCCTTGGGCAGCCAAAGAAGCCTGGAGCTTTTATTCAGTTTGTAGGGGGTGGAGCTTGAAGGGGTGGGCAGAGTGACGTTTTGACAGCTGATTGGGGGAGTGTTGGCGCATGCACGAAAAGCTGGAAATTCAATGTTCAGGTTTTGTAAGAAGAGTGCAGAAGTGGTGTTGAAGGGAGGCACTGTCTAGCGCCATGTTGAGCAGGAGCCTCGCTGAGCCTGGTGGCGCTTCACAGGGCGGAGCCCATCTTGAAGTTCTAGCAATCATCTCTCTCCTTTAGCCTGTCAGCCCTGGGGGTGGTAACAGCTTACCACAGTTACTAGACTCCAGGTGCCACACCATTCCCTGAACAGTTCTTTAAATTTCCAGGCCTGTTATGAGTGATTCCTTCATTAAAGGTTCTATTTAAATAATCTGGTGGAGACTATCACTCATTTTAACCCATTTTTTAAAATTAAAAAATGTATCTTGTAAGAGACAGCTTTTGCTTCTGCAGATAAAGAACTGGTATCCAGTGTTCATAAAGAACTCTTAAAATTCAACATGAGAACAAACAGCTCAACTTAAAAACAGGCAAAACATCTGAACAGATGCCTCACAAAGAAGATGCGTAGACGGAGACTACACAAACGATGCTCAATATCGTATCATTAAGGAATTGCAAATTACAAAATCAGGTGTCACGAACTATTAGAATGACCAAAATTCAAAACACTGACAAAAGAAAATGCTGGCAAAGATGTGGATCAATAGAAACACTTACTTATTGATGATGGGAAGGCAAAAAGTACAGCCACTTTGGAGGTAAGTTTTGTAGTTTCTTAAAGAACTAAAAATACTCTTACCTAGCAATACTCTCCTTGGTATTTCCACAAAGGGGTTGAAAACTTACTTTCAGACAAAACCCTGCACGTGAATGATTTTAGCATCTTTATTAATAATTATCAAAACTTGACAACTACCCAAATGTCTTTCAGTAGGTGAACAGATAAATAACCTGAGGTATATTCACATCTGTATGATAGATATTATTTACTGACAAAAAGAAATGACCTGTCAAGCTACGGAGAGACAAGGAGTCATCTTTAATTCATATTGCTAATGAAAGAAGACAATCGGAAAAGATTAAACAGTTTATGAATCCTACTGCATGACATTCTGGAGAAGGTGAAATGATGGACACATTAAAGACAATAGATGGAAGGAAGGGAGAGGGGAAACTGTATGTACAACTTTAGGGTAGCAGAACTACTACTGTGTAAAGTATTGTAGAGATGGATACTTGTCATTATACATCTGTCAAAAGTCACAGAATGCTCAGCATGAGAGCTGGGTCAGGGAAGATCCAACAAGAAGACAACTAGCCAGCCATCCTGGTAAGTGGTGCAAGTGGTGCGGATTCCAGGAAGAGAAAAATCAGCACCTCCCAAGAACCCACTTTGCTGGGTCTGGGAAATCCAACAAGAAGACAACTAGCCAGCCGTCCTGGTAAGCAGAGCAACAAGTTCCAGGAAAAGTCAGCGCCTCCTCTGAGCCTACCACGATGTGGGCTGAGAATCAACACCCCCGACACACACCCACAAGAAACCTGCTGGTTCGGAGGACAGGCTAAGTTGATGGCAACTAAGGAACATAAAGCAACTAAATGCTTGTGTTGTTTGGTTCATTTTGCAGGCCTGGGGCCAGCAGTCTGAGCATCTTTTGGGAGGATGACAGCATGCAATGTAACAAATATGGGGGATTCCCTTCTATCTTGAAATCCAATATTGTTCTCACTGTTTTGCTTTATTCTGATTACAACTGTTTTGCTTTGTTCAATATTCTATTTTGATTGGTTTTATTCTGTTTTGTTTTTGGTTTGATTCTGCTATACCTGATGGAATGGACAGCTATTGTGAAGATAACAAGATATACTATGGTAACTATTGTTTTCCTAGTATTCTGCTTTGAAGTTCTGTACCAGTTTTACAGCTTTGTTTTAATTGGTTTTGTTCTGTTTCGTTTTGTTGGATTTTACTATCTTTAAAATAAAATTCAAAAAATCTTTAAAAAAAGAGTGAATTAAAATGTAAACTATGGCTCTTAGATGATAATAATAATGTATCAATATTGGCTCAGCAATTTTAATGTATGTGTCACAGCACTGCAAGATGTTACTAATGGAGGATCTCTAGCAGAAGAGATACTATATGAAAGCTCTATCTTTTCCACTCAATTTTTCTGTTAATCCAAAGCTACTTTAAAAATAAGAATGTATTAGCTGGGCGTGGTGGCACATGCCTTTAATCCCAGCTCTCAGGAGGCTGAGGCAGGAGGAGCATTGTGAGTTTGAGGCTGGCTTGGGCTACAACTGTGAGCCCAAGGCCAGCCTGAGCTATATAGTGCTACCCTGTCTCAAAGAACCAGGGCTAGGAATTTGACTCAGTGGCTTAAGGACCTGCCTGGCAGGGATGAGGTTGTGAGTTTGATCCTCAGTGCCACAAGAAAAAAAAGATTATTTTTAAATGTATCTTAATTTTAATGTATTTTTCTCATGTGTAGCAATCACTGTATAGATTTTCCTTTAAGTAGTAACTATACCCATTAAATTGATTTATTACCTAGTGCAAAATAAATGATTCTTTTATTCCTGGAATAATTCTACTTGAGCATGGTCTGTTCTTATTTTTATTGAGCATTGAAATTGATTTGTTAGAATTTCACTTAGAAATTTTGCACCTATATTTGTAGTGCAAATGTCTCGTGTGCTATTTATATTTTTACTTTTTTAGTTGCACAGTTTTGGTGCTTTTTCAAGCATTGATATCAAGATAATCTAACTTCATAAAAATAAGTCAAGATTTAAATGTAACTACTTATTATGCATATGTGCTGTATTACATAAGGCATAATGTAATTTTGTATAAAACCATCTAAACTTGAAAAGTTTGGGAGAGAAATTTCAAGTGTTCTGAATAATCTTTTCAGTAATCTGCATGGAAATTGGCCTATTCAGATTTTCCACTTAAGTAAGGTTTTATAATTTATACTTTGCTCGGAAAACACCCTTTTCATAAAAATAAAAATTTGATTATATTGCATGTGTATTATTCTTTTTTTCTTAGTTTCTTCTGAAACTGACATACATATTTTCAACCCTGTATTTGTGTATTTTATTTGAATAAAATTTATTTAATTACAATAGCAAGCATTAAAAGTGAATGACTTTTTAAGATTTTATTTCTTAAATAATGAGCTTTCAGATATATTAACCTATTGGTTCAACTGTTTTCGCCTCTGAAAATTTAAATTTGGCTCTCATCTTTAGCATATCCATTCTCTTGTGAATCTTATGTCTGGGCACTGTTTTTCTAACTTCTTATGATAAATATAGTTTAAAATATTTTTATATTTGGTGTTAGAAACATAAGAATTTCCTTCAGAGACGAATTTCCTAACATTGAGCAGTTTAACTCCAAAGTGCCTTTATATAATTTTCTTTCCTCTTCCTTTTATTTTTTTTCTCTTTTCTCTTCTTTTCCTTTATTTTCTAATCCTACTTTGGATTTACTGAGCTACTCGAGATTTCTTAGATCTGTGGATTCATGTACTGCATCCATTCTGGCAAATCCTTGGCCACTGTACTTTCAGTCTGGTCATTGTCCATTCTTTCTGCCAAAGGTCTCTCTCTTTCCCTCTCCACCTCCCTTCCACCTTTCCTCCTCCCTCTCTGTCCTCCAATTGTACACTTGCGTTTCTGATGAGACTCCCTCCCCTGGGGTGCTGCCCTGTTTCTCAGGGAAAGTCCTTTGAGGATGTGGTTTGAGTGACCATCTTCTTACTATCTTCTCACCAGGGAAGACTGGGTAAATCTACTCTTACCTTCAGAGCATTTAGCTGAGTTCTTTAGTAGCTTTAAATGTGACAAAATTCTTGAGGGGCCAATGGATGAGCCCTGCCCCTCTGAGGAAACAAAATCTCCCAAATCACTGTGTCGTTTGGGGACCATAGCCAGCTCTTCATCCTCCCTGTTCGTGAGTAGAACTCACCCAGCGAATGCCTTGTGGAAAACACCAGCCATGGTTGAGGTTTCTCACATGATACAGTCTCTCATGCCAGCATCAGCTCTGGGTGACCGACGATATTTCTCTGTCTTCTCCACCCACAGTGGGCCATGTCCAATCATTAGTACTCACTGAGGATTTGCAAAAGCCCTGCCCTAAAATCCTCACCCTATGAAATTCCAGGTCATCTCATTATTTGTGTGACTATACACAGAATTAAAAAACATAATTTTTATCATTTATCTTTTTTTCTAGTCCTTATGCTGGAAATATTGGGCCATTACACCATGCACATCCATGTAGGAAGTGGAGCCAGAGATCAAGGGGTTTTTTAGCAGCTTTATTGAGACAGAATTCACAGGCTGTATAATTCAACGCTTTGAAGTGTAGATTCCACATCTTTCATTATATTCACAGAATTGTGCAATCACCACTACAATTTATTTTAAAATATTTCTTTACACCACAGAGAACTCCACCACACAGCCTTTTGCCATCAATCCCAATTACTCCAGCTCCTGTAGCTGGATGTGAAGTTTAATCTATTTTGTTTTCTATGTATTTCCCTACTTGAGACATTTTATTGATACCAAATCATGCAGTATGGGACCCTTTATTACTGGACTCTTTCATTTAGCATTATACTTTAACAGTTATTCCAAGTTGTAGCATGTACTTGTGCTTTGTTCCTTTTCGTGGCTGAATAGTATTCTGTTGTATCAGTATCAACATTTTGTTTGTCCACTCACCAGTTCATAAGTATTTGGATAGTCTCCACTTTTTGCCATTATGAATAATGCTTCTGCAACCATTTGTATACAAATTTCTGTGTGGATGTATATTTTCATTTCTTTTGGGTTGGATACCTAGGAGTAAAATTGCTGGACCATGTGGCAACTCTACACCAAGACATCTGAGGAGCTGGAAGATATTTTCCAAAGTGGCTGCACCATTTCACTTTCTGTCCAACAGCAGTGGAAGGTGGAGTCCTTGGTCAGCTCTTCTATATCCTTGTCAGCAGTTTTTGTTGTTGGTCTTATTTTTATTATGGTCGTCACAGTGGGTGTGAAGTGATCACTCAGTGAGATTTGATCTGCATTTCCTTCATGACTAACCATGTTACGTATCATTTAATAGGCTTACCAGCCATTTCTACATATTCGTCAGAGAACTGTCTACTCAGTTCTTTGTCAACTTGCAAAAGTGTATTATTTATGGTGTTACCAATGAGTTGCAATAATTCTATATAGATTCTAGGTAAAAGATCCTGATAAGATACATGATTTTAAAATTTTTTCCTTTTATTCTGTGAGTCTTCTTTTCACTTCTTTGATGATGTTCTTTAAATCACAAAATGTTTTTAATTTTGCTGATGTCTCGTTTTATTGATTTGTTTGTTTCCTTTTTGGTTCTTTGTATTTTGATGCTGTGTCTAGGAAAACCATTGCTTAATTAAAGATCACAAAGAATTATACTTTTCTTCTAAGAGTTTTATTGTTTTAGATCTTCCATTTTGGACTTGATTTATTGCAACTACTTTTTTATATGGTACAGGACAGAGATCCGGTTCATTCTTTTGTGTGTGGATTTCCAATACTTCATTGATAAATGGCTCATAATAGTAGCCATTTGTCTTTCATTTATTTTTTTGTTAATATCTAAAGGGTTTGCTTTTTGTTCTCAATTGAATATATTTTTGAAATACTTTATTGCCATACATTTTCATTTTTATTACATTGCAATAACAGTGCCATATACAAACAAAATATTTTTAAAATATGTATTACATAATATCTAGATTTTGTTGATCTTCAGAAAAATGAGCATGTATTATCTACTATCTCTTAATTAAATCTTATGAATTACATTATTAAAATTTTCCACAACTTTGTTATCTAGAACTTTACATATTTTTGGTCTTGACTTATGAATGTTGAGAATAAAGAATCAAAAAACATTTTTTTGAGACAGGGTCTCACCACATAGTCCAGGCTGGCCTCGGACACTCTGTAGTCTAGGTTGGCCTCAAACTCATGGTGATCCTCTTGTCTCAGCCTCCCAAGTTCTGGGATTACAGGCACATATCACTAGCCTGGCATAATTCTTTGTTAGTCTTACATTTTCACATGCTTTTAATTTGTTTAAAGGTATGCTTTTCAGTGCATTCAATTTCATGGCAATTTTATTTCCATTGTACTTTTTATTTGTCAACATAGCATCCAAAGATTTTTCTTTTTGTTCTGAATTCAAATTGTTATATTTATTTTTGGTCTGTATTTGTTTGATGTATCTCATCACAGACCTTAATTTTTAATTATTTTGGTTACTTTATTAATCTTTTCCTTTTAATAAGAAACTTTAAAATTTTTTATGCAAATTTCAATTATTTAAATACACTTCCATAACTGATTTTACTATTGCACTTTATTGTACAAGCAATAAGCATCATTTGAATTTTAATTTTGAGTCAGACACTGCTAAATAAATTTTGAGCATTACATTATTATCCTAAAAAATTACTGTGTGAGTTAGGTTTATTTATAACTCGCATGTTGTAAATGAGGCAATAGCCTTTATGGAGAGTTGATGTTTTATATTTTTATTTTCCTGCCCACCTGCTTTTTCCTTTTCTCACTCTTGTAAGTTGATTATTTGCATTATGTTTTGTGCCTCTACTAATTAGAAAAGAGTACCTTTTTGTTTTCAATGTCTGGTAATTTTCTTTACATCTTAAAACATGCACTGGAACTAATATTTATGCAATTATAATTGACAAGATAAGATAAGTTTCATTGCTTCTTTACATAAAATTAGGAAACCAGAGTCTTTTAATTTACCTGTCTTTTTCCTCTACCCAACTTTTACCTTTGGCTACAGTAGTCTGAGATTTTCAATGTGTGTGAAAGCGTGGGTACACATGTGGGAGAGAGAGTGTCAGACAAAGAGTGAAAGTGTGGAGACTGGTTTCACTTTCAGGCAGTTAAAGATTAGGAGGTGTGATAAAAAAAAACAGTGACAATTGTAAATTTTTAAACTTCATTATAGTAAAAGACTCGCGGCCTCAAAATACTCCCCATCATTCTGAACACGCTTGTCCCATCGTTCTCGCCACTTTCTGCAGCAGATCTGGAGTTCTCTATCGTGAGTGTCTCACTTGCCCTATTGGGGCGCCTCGATGTCCTAAATGGATTCAAAAGCTTGGTCCTTCATGGTCATTTTGATTTTGGGGAAGATCCAGAAATCTCCAGGCGCTAGATCTGGGGGGATGAGAACACACAGTAATATTTTTCTTTGACAGAAATTGCTGCAAATGGCTGACCAGGAAGGGTCATCATAAAGTAGGGCAAATATTTCAACTGAAAAATTTATTGGGTAAAAGCCACATGGCTATCAATCCCCCTGAAAATACTCTACATTGCTTCCAACACACCCCACTGTTCTCAGCAATGTGTCTTTACTACAATAAGTCTTTTAAAAACATTTACACTATCTTTTGACCAACCCTTGGATATGTCCTACAGTTTCAAATGATTTTCAATAATTCTTACTACTTTCAAAAATGTATCTGAGTGTTTCGTACCTTTTGGCAGTTTCCACACTTCTAGGCGTTTTGCTTTGACTTAAGGCAATTTTGACCTTGTTCTCCTTCTGCACTGGCATAGAAGTGAACTGTTTTTCTAAAGCCTTGGCTATTTACTTTTACCTTTTTAACCGAATGAGAATTTGCTTAGTCTAGACTCCTGGGTTACAACCTTTCCTTCTTAAATCTCTGCAAATGCTACTTTGATTTATCTGATGTGCAGATCTGTGGCAAAGTGTGAAGAGAATATTATTTTTCTCAAATTGTAGGTACATTGAAATTTCTGACTTAATATCTGGGGAGTGTACCTTTGTGTTGAGGTTTACAAATCTTACAAGGTCCTGTCTCAGTATTGATCTATGTTTTCACTTGCTTGAAAATAGGGAAAGACTTTGGCTTAAATTCTTCAGGCAAAAAAACATGTTCTTTTATTTTAGTTTGTTTATTGTTCCGTTCTGTTTGTTATAGTAAAACACATGTGCACAGAATTGAATTTATCAAGACTTTATTTTTGTTGTCTCTGGATTTTAGATTTCAGTCCTCCTTTCAGAGCTTTTGCATATTTACATGGTTTCATTTTTTAAATTTCTATATCGCAGTTTTTAGAGATTTCTCTTGTGTATTATGTGAAACATAGATACAGTTACAACTTCGTGTTACTGAATCTAATTTTTTCCAACATAATTTACAAGAAAGTTTGTAATTACCTTAATGATTAGTGAAAATTTACGGTCCCCCTAACAACTTCCCCAAGTTCATCAGCTCCTGAATGAATGTGGATATAATAAAGGATGCAAACACCAACCTCCCATACACTTGGATGTATTTCAGATGTGTCGTAGCCTTGGATCTACTTTCTATTGAGTGCCATTGGTTTGTCTAATCATGGAACGTTTCCACCCCAGTCTAATTGCAGAAAGCTGATAGTATATTTTAATACATAATAAAGCTAGGACCCACTGCCCCTCATATATGTTCCTCTTCCAAGTTTCCTAAGCTATTATTCCAAATGTATATTCTATGTAAATTTTTTAATGAAATGTTAGTATTTTTATTGTGGTTGTATTAAACTGGTTTACTTAGTAAAAATGACAAGTTTGCACTGTTAAACTGTTCTATCCTTGATCAGGATTTTTTTTTTACTGTTCAAGTTTTTCACATCTTTCATGAGTGTTGGAAGGCCTTCCTTACTGGTTTTTGCCAGTTTGTCACAGCACTGATTGTGATAGTTAGCTATTGTGTCAACTTGGGTAAGAAAATCCCAACTGATTGGATCAATGTAATTCTGGGTGTGGCTGAAGGGATTTACTGAAAACAGAAGACCCTGGGTGTGGATGGCCCCAACCAATAGGCTTGCAGCCTGAATGGAATAAAAAGGGGAAGGAGGAGGAAGTCTTGCTTCAGGCTCCTCAGTGGAGCTCTAGTTTTTACCATCACCCTGGGGCCTCTGCAGTGAGCCCCAAATCTTCCACCTCTGATTGGGTCATGCAGCTGCCCAGCATACAGAAGGGCCTTTTGTACTCTTCCGCACTTGAGTGTGCAGGCAGCCACTGTAAGCCTACCTTGCAAATCATACTTATAAAAGATGTATTGCGCTTAAAGACCCATGCCATGACTCTCCCTCAAAACACTCTCCCCGACATACTTTGAACACACTTTTCCCATTGCTCTTGCCACTTTCTGAAGCAGTTCTGAAAGTTCTCTTTTGTGAGCGTCTTCATGAGGTTCCATCAAAAAACTATGGTGAATGCTACTGCCTTGTGCCATCCGGTGGAAAGGCAGGCTTGGGAACCCACTGCAGTGTGTCCTTATTCATCGGATCAGGCACCGGATTCACTGGATGTGACTTCTGGCTCTTCCCCAAGGTCAAAATGATCGTGAAAGGTAAACAATTTGAATTGAAACCAAGGATATCAATGCATCCATCCAGTGTAACTCTGGATCACACTGTGAATGTTTTCACTGTCTTCTGATGTGAGGGTGGCCCACACACTTTGTGACACAGGGTTTTCCCTCTGTACCTTTGACTGTTGCTCCCTCCCCTTGACCCCTTCAGTGTCAGCTCCCCAAGGTGCCTGCCCTTCCCTGAGCACTCAGCCCTCTGGTCCCGCGGAACACAGCCTCTTCCCTTCAGTTCCACAGTGCAGGGCCCAAGTACCCAGTTACTCAGGACGGAGCCCTCTGCTGTGGGTGGTGGGGACACTTCCTCCTCCAAACCCACTGCAGTCTTCTCTCTTCTTTTTAGTTCTCCTTCATCTCTCTCTGCAGCCTGGGCTCTGAATTCAGCTCTGCTGGTTTGAGATGTTTCCCCATGACACAATTTACATTACTCTTTCTCCTGCTTTCGTTGTAGGTGAGGAAATAGGCAAAATTCTCTACTATTCTCATCATACTCTATGCTTTTTGCAGGAGAGTGGGAGATATTCAGATTCAGATTATTGCTGTTGGAGTCAGAAAGTGTTACCCTCTGCTTGGCAGTGGAGATGAAGAGAGCAGAGTATTTCATCTGGTTTGTGTTGGTGGTAAAGCTAAGTAGCTGCTGTAGCAACCGTGTACCAGGACAGACCAACATGCCTTGAGCAGTTTGGTGCACAACTAGGTTATAAATTAGGAATTCACTTTTCACAGAATTGTTAAAAATTTAAGTTCTCAATACAAGTTAGACCTGGGAAAAGAAAGAGGAATCCCTTCCCAGAACCCCATCCTACCCAACCAAGGAACCTCACAACTGATTGGTATAAGCTTTGTGCTACCACTGAAGATCGACTAAGGAAATAAGCACAAAGCCTGCTGATATATTTGTGAGCACAAAGCCTATGAATACTTTTGTGAGTTAACCCACTCAGACACCTCTCACTGAATTTTGTGTGATGTATCAAATGATCATCAGACTGTAACTTCAGCTGTGAGGATGGCAGAGATACCAAGTAATAGCTGTATGTATAGGTGACAAAATAAAATATGCATAGAACGCTTTTCCTTAAATATATTGGAAATCAAGAAATGTTCTTTCCAAGTAAAGCACCCAGAGCTTTCTTTTCTATCTGCTCATGAAGGAGGTAAGTTGCTTTTGAAAACTCTAAAATGGAGGAATCTCATTTTAAAATTAGATTACTGGCAGAGGCAACAAAAGCAAAAAATAAACAAGGAGGACCGTATTAAACTAAAAAAACTAAAGCACAGCAAAATGAAAGTGAAAAAAAAAAAAACCAAGATGAAAAGGCAGCCTGGAACTTGAGAGAAAATGTGTGTGAATCATCTAACTGAACCATCTATCTGGCAAGATTCAAAATATATAATGAAATACAGCACAAGTGCAAAAAATATGACAGGATAGCCTGAATAAATATGGGGAAAATGACCTAAACAGGCATTTTGTTTTTCATAAAGACATAAAAATTTTCAACAGGTTTGTGAAACAGTACTTACTGCCACTGATGATTGGAGAAATGCCACCCCTAATCATAATGAGGTCCGCCTCACACTTGTTAGAAAGGGTCTTATCAGAAACACAAGCAACACAAACATCTGCCAGTCTGTGGACGAAAGAGAGCCCTCCCGTGTCATAGGTGGAAATGTAGACTGGGCAGCCTTTAAGGAAAACAGTATGGAGATTCCTCAAAAAAATTAAAAGTGGAATGAACATATGGTCCATCAATCTCCCTGCTGGGTTTGTTCCCACGGGAAATGAGATGGGTCCCTTGCAGAGACACCTGGACACCTCGGCCATGGCAGCACCATTCGCAGTAGCCAAGATGGGAGAACAGCATCAGTACCCACGAGGGCGGACAATGTGGAGCAGAACGCCGTTCAGCTTTGAGAAACAGAATATGAACTTGCAATTCCTTTAGGTGTTTTTTCTTTCTTTCTTTCTTTTTTTTTTTTACAGGTAGATCGTGGCATTTGCCACAATGTGGATGAACCTGGAGGACGAGATGCTGAGAGAAATAAGCCTGGCACCAAAATAAAAGTGCTACACGATCCTTCTTATGCATGGAATCCAAAATAGAAGTCTAAGAAACAGAGAACGGAATGGTGGTTAGCAGAGGGGCAGGCAGGGGCCAGTGGAGGAAAGGGAACGGAACCGAGAGAGGTGGGTCAGGCACGAAGTCACAGTTAAGTAGCGGGAATGCACCTGGAGGGCTAAGGTGATGCATGAGGACTCCAGCTAATAATACAGCCCTGCACTGGAAACCTTCGAAGAGAGCAGATTTGGGGCACTTTTTCCCAAAAAAAGCATCTTTACAAGGTGATGGAGAAGTTAAATTGCTGGTCCATAGCAATTATTTTAGAATGTATATCAAAACATCATGCTGCACACCTTAAATTTATGTAAGAAAAAAAATACAAGCAGTTCAGTGGAATTCAGTTAGGTTTTGGTATAGTATTCTTTCAATATTTCTAAATGCTTCTCTATTAAAGCTAATAAATCAGTAAAGTAAGTCTGCTTTTGCTTTGTTCAATCAAAGATGAGCTTAAGAAAGTAAAACAGGATGCTCTGAAGAAGTTTCTATGGAGATATATTTTACAGGTGAATGGAATACGTTTCCTCTCAGAAAGTAATTACTGTCTTTAGTCACATAATCATTATTTTTCTCAAATGTGACTTTTTAGGTATAGTCTCTGACAAAAAGATCTTAAATTTGAATCATCATTGGAAAATTATCACTCATACCACACTTCTCTATTTAACCAAAGAGACTCAACATTTTAGTTTTAAAAATAACCAAACTGAAAGATGAAGAGCATGTTTCTTTCTGCCACTTCTGAGTTTCTTGAACTGTCGCTGTCACCTTGTAAATCGGCCTTCATCTCTTCCTCTTTGCCCATACGGGTGTGTGATCTCTTGGTCATTGACTTGTATTTGCATTTTGCATTTTGCGTTTGTATTTGTATTTGTATTTGCATACACTGAGATCAGGTACTGCAATCGGCATGTGCACATGGGCTCTTCTTTCTGCGATCCTCACTGCCACTGAGCCTGGACCTCTCTTGCGGTCTCTGTTGCTGCCCTACCTCAGGTCCCCCACTGGAGGAAATTGGGAGCCTCCATTCTACTTGCCAGCATCACTTCCTCCTGGACGCCTTTGCCCAAGTCTCCTCCCCACCTGTCTCCTCCTGTTACCAGCTTGCTGCCTCACTGGGGCCAGAAGTCAGATGAGGTTAGAGAAATGCCTGCCGCAAGTCCTTATCAGCACAAATAGTGACTCACACCTTTTACTTTCTCCAGCTTTTTCTAATTCAAGCTCCAGTGACTCTGAAAAAAGAGAACATTTAGATAACTAATTTCAATCTCTCCTGCCACTATTTAGAGAAATACTCACTTTATCTCATGCTCAGTGCAATATGTTCTAGATATACCCTGGTTTCCCCTTATGAACAGTTTTGCTTCCCATGGTTTTATTTACCCTCCCTCGAGTGAAAT
>RJWM01032752.1:0-21201 GCA_004363535.1 Dasyprocta punctata | reverse complement strand
CCTATGGGTGCATAGCAAACAATCCCAAAGGAAACAGACCAGACCACTAGAAGTGGCTACCACTGGTGGAATGATTATGCTGATTTTCATTTCCTTCTCTCATGTTTATAAATTATCTACATTTTCTTGCATGGACTGGGTTATTTTGATGAACTAGACAAAATGTTATTTAGAAAAGATATAGTTTTGCTGGATATGGTATGAACATTAAACAAAATCAGAAAAAACAACACTAAATGTGCCAAAGGAGATGCCTGTGACATGCATTAAGGTACAAAGAGCAAACTTTAGAACAATGTGTGTAGGTCCTGGTTCAAGACAGACACACAAAAGTGGCCATATGTGTTTATATACATCTGGATCAAGAGGAATAAGTTGTAGAAATGTTTAGACTGGGCTTGTAACACCAGTTATCTTTGCAGGGGCTGGGGGTTAGGATAAGAAAGGCAGGTGGGTGAGGGAGGAAGATTAATTCTCTTTGCCTAGAAGGTCTTTGTATTGTTTTATTTCACTTGCTAACACAGCATGTATCACTGCTGTAAAACCTTTTTTAAGCAAATCTAACAGACCAATTTTCATGTAGTTAATAATATAATTGTTCAGGCAAGTCACAATGTTATACCCAAACTTGATTATCTGGATGCTTCATTAATTTGTTAATACTTTTAATTTGGAAACTATTTCAAATTTAGACAAAAGCCACATGAATACTACATAGAATGACACACACGCATACACACACAAAAAGCCACTCATCACCCTTCTCCCATAACCAGCTCTTGCTAATGTTGGGCTCCATTTGCCTTACTTGTTCTTTTGAACACTAATATTTAATTCATAATAGGAAAAAGCATTACAAGCCTACATGTCACTACATACATCAGAATGATTGCCATGGATTTGAATGTTAAGTTAAAAAAATACATGCTATGCCTAGCCAGGCATGGTGCACACACTTGTCACTCCTGCAATCCAGGAGGCTGAAATAGGGGATTGCAAGTTTGAGCTCAGCATGGGTAACTTAGCAAGACCCTGTCTCAAAGTAAAAGATGGACTGGTGATGCAGTTCAGTGTGAAAGCCTTGGATTCAATCTCCAGTACCAAAACTGAAATAACAAACAAACAGAAAAATTATATCTCAAGCTACAGACATGCTGTGTGTGTACTAAAAACCAGGTAGAAAGGTTGTTTTTCGCAGCACTGGTAGTATAAAAAACTGGATTTCCGCTAAGAGTCTGGTCACAGGGATTGGTGAAATAAATGCTAGTAAATCCATACAATGGCTTCTTATGGAGCAATAAAAAGAGAAGGATTTGTGGGAGATGACCTGAAAATGTGTCTGAGATCCAGTAAGTAAAAAATACAAAACTAAATGTGTAGTATGAACCCAGAGCAGCGGGTTGGGGGTGGGGGAGTGGGGTGGGGGTGGAGAAGATGTATGCTAGATAGAGATACAAAGAACTGCTGATGTACTTCGAGGCAGAAGGCTGGGGTCTTTTTATACTATTATACACTCTGTTTTTAAATTATATACTGCTTTTCAGTGTTTGCATTTGGAAAAAACCTCACATATACATACTACTTTCATGATAATATTAAAATAAGTAAACTGACATGGAAAAATTGTACTGTGTAAGAAAAACTGCCCACTAGCCCCTTCCAGAGCATCCTCCTGCTTTTGGAACAAGGAGGGAGCCATTCCCAGCCTGGGGGTTTGCTTGAGGTGTTGATGAGCAGATGAGCCCCGTGAGAAGTCTCTTTAGCTCTCTGCAAAAGGATGCAGAGTAGTGATAGTAGACTGTCAGGACCCTAGGCCTAATCTATCTTGGGTCTAATCTAGTCCACAGATACACTTTCTATCATCACAGACTGCTTTAAAAACTGTGTTAGCATTGAAAAGGATGGGGCAACTTCACATAAAAAATTGCAGACTCATTAGGGCAGACTCCAGGGCCATCTGGAGACACTTGGCAAAGCCAGGGCAGACTTTGTGTGCACTGCGATGGTCAGCAGCCAGGTACTGTGCTACCTTTCACAGGTGAGCACACTCCCTGGTTTTGGTCACCTCCTTTCCAATCCTTTTGACCACAGAAACAGGGTGTACTGGGGATTCACAGCCCCTGCTTGGATGTCACCCAGGTGCAACAGCCAGAGACAACAGGAGTTGAGCATCCTTCCACTTTAGCCTCTTGGCCCAACAATACTTTCTACTAGGGTTTGTCCAAGTACGTACTAAGAAGCTGCACAGTGGAAGGAGGCTGCTGTCTGATGCTTTCATTATATAGGTGAAGGGGCTGTGTAAGAAAAACTGCCCACTAGCCCCTCAGACAGGTGAGGTGACATGGTCACGCAGCAAGTTTTTAGAACCTAGATTATTATAATATGTCTAACTCTTTTGGAAAGAGATCTAAAAGGGGAATACCTGGGTTGAATGGAATTTCTAGTTTTAGTTTTTGAGAAGTCCCCATACTGATTTCCACAATGGTTGTAATAGTTTACATTCTCACCAGCAATGTACAAGTGTTCCTTTCTCATCGCAGCCCGACCAGCATTTGCTATTATTTGGCTTCCTGGTGAACGATATATGCACGCCAATGTTTATAGCAGCACAATTCATAATAGTTAAATTTGGAAGCAGCCTATATGCCCATCAACAGAGGAATGGATAAAGAAAATATTCTGTATCATCGTTTTTATTCTTTTCTTGTTGTTTGTTGTTGTTTTGTTTTTAAGGTAAAAAAGGAAAAGAGCTTTAAAAAAAGAAAATATGGTATTTGCACATAATGGAATACTACTTGGCTATAAAGAATGATAAATTTGAGACATTTGTAGGGAAGATGAATGCATCTTGAGGACATAATGCTAAGTGAAATAATTCAGATGACTGAACTTAAATACTTCATGGTTTCTCTCATATGAGAAACTCAAAATATGAATAAAGTAAAAACCAAAGAAAAGATTGATAAAAAGAAATCAAGATGAATTTTTTTGCCAATAGGCAGGGGCCAAAAGTCTTAGGGAGGGAGAGGGTAGGGGAAGGGGACATAAAAGGATTTGGAATGTGTCATGTATGTGTACCAATTACCTGCATGTAATCATTGTGTGTCACAAACATGAACTCTCAGCCATCACCCAGTCTTGGAGCCAGTTCATGCAGTCTAGGGAAGAGGACATAGGGAAGCATAATTTTTTTACATGTTTGTAGTACACAATGCTTCCAGTAATCTTAGGGGTTGGGTACATGTACTTAGCATACCTTGATTCCTTTTATACACCTTCCCCTAAGAGGTTGGGCTCCCCATAGGCACAACACAGCTATTTCTCATCATGTGCCATCTCCTGGGTGAGGCAAGCCAGGTGATACTAGGGTTCTTATCATTGGGGGGAAATAGATACAGATATAATAACAATGATAACCACAGCTTGTCTCATAGTTCACATATCCTGAGAGGCAGTACAGGAGAAGGTCAGGCACACAACTTTGAACTAGCTGTGGACTAGCTGGGTGATCTTGGGCAAGTCATTTTTTTCCTTTGTCTCTGTTTCCTCATGTGGTCAGTGGGTATTAAAATAACAGCACCTACTTCATAGGATTTATAGAATCAGTGAATTATATACATATAGGTTGCTTAAGCCATGCCTGGCACTTAGTAAATGCTCAGTAAACATAAGGGGCTGTGATTTCAACATGGAGGACCTAGGCTAAGTGTTAAAATTTCTCTATCTGTCTCTGTCTCTCTCTCTCCTTGTAGTTTGGGGATGAAACCTAGGGTCTTCTAGGGTGTTTGAAAGCTTGGCAAGTGCTACACCACTGAGCTACATTTTCAGTCCTTTTTAAAAATTTCTTTTTTATCCTAAGTGTCTTGCATACTTTATTTGTTAGTCTTCAAATAGAATGAGGTAAGTGGTATTCATTCATTCATTCATTCACAGCATTCATTCAATTGGCGGTTCTTTACAAAGTGCCTCGGTATGCGGGGAGCTATCCTTGGTGCTGAGGATACAGTATTTAACAGGATGCGTATATTTCCACCATCATGAACACTGGATTCTAGTAAGGATGGGGAACATGATCATTAATCCATCCTCTAAGCACAAATCAGGAGTGATGCATGTTATGGAGGATACCGACTGAGTCAGGAGTATGGAGTGAGGGTGAATGGAGAGTCGAGTGAGTAACTTTGGGCAGGGTGGTGAGGGAAAGCTGCTTCTGTGAAATGCATTTGAGCAGAAGTGTGAATGAAGGGAGGAGAGAAGAGAACCAGCAGATGTGTACAGGAAGAGCATTCTTGGCAGAAGGAAGAGCAATTGTAATCGTCCTGGACTAGAAGAGAAAGGCCAATTGACAGCTTGATATTCGAGGAGCCCAGTGGAGGTCTGAGAGGCTGAAGCCATGAACAATCAGGAGACAACCAGATCCAAGAGCAAGGAGGGGAACAAATATCAAGTCATACTATGCTTTCTGCATTACAGAAGGAACTAAAATTCAGAGAAATTAAACAATTTTCCTGAGGTGACCTAGCTGATAAGTGGTAGAACTAGAGATTTGAACCCAGGACCACATGACTTTAAGACACATGCTCTTAACCACTAGGTTACATTGCCATGAGGATGAGAAATAGCATTTATGTTGAAGGCGGACACAGGCTCACATCTGTCCTTGTTGCCCTGCTCAAACTCTCTGCTTGGAATATTGGCAGAGGAAGGGCTGACGTAAGGGAGCGGGTGGGGGGAGGGGACAGAAAGAGAGAGAGAGAGAGAGACAGAGACAGAGAGACAGAGAGACGCAGAGAGACAGACAGAGATAGAGAGAGACAGAGAGACAGCCAGAGAGAGAAGAAAGGAAGAGGAGGATGAGGAGCGGAAGTACAGCAGAAAGGAAGCGGTCTCTTTTCTCCCCCAGAACACCCATATTCCCCTGGGTAGTTTCAGTCAGCCACTCTGGGTTAACAAGAAAAGTGGCATTTTGCCCCAAACCTGATACTTCTTAGGGCATCTCACAACTGACAGTTTTAAAATACCAAAAGCACTTAAAAAAATAAAAATAGTACATTTCTAAATGCAATGTCCTCTTTGGTGATGATATATTAGACCTCCGTTGCTGGTGGCATTATCTTGTACAGCAATATATTGCACTGTTACAATTCATGCTATCAGTCTGCAAAGCCAGGGTCATAAAATCCTATAATTTATAACAGAATTTTGCAAACCTATGTATTATACATGTGTAGACACCATTGCCTGGTGTTTCACAGGCAGTAACCACCAGAGTCAGAAGTCACAAGCCTAAAGAGCTCCTTCCTTCCATTCCCCAAATGCAGGATGTGTCAGACAAGAAGAGGTGCGGCCAGATGCCACCTTTTTGAGCATGAAATTAAGTAACACACTGTGTCTTGTGGTAAAAGAAAACAAAGGCATTAAAACTTGGTGGAAAAAAGAGGCGATGGGAGCCTGAAGACTTGACTATTTATGATCCTGTTTGGCCATATCATCCCACAGTCCCTAGTAGGTCTCCTGCCCTGGGCAGCAGTAAGACACATGATTCTTGAATCTTAATGTGCATATGAATCATCTGAGGGTCCCATGGGGTGGTGAATGATGGGATCCACCTCCAGAATTTCTGATTCATAGGTCTGGGGCCTAACAAGCTCTCAGACTTTGATGCTGTTGCTGGCCCTGGGAAAGCACTTCGGGTCATTCTGGGCCAGGAGACTTTGAGAGTCTCTACATAAAAATGCAGAGGGAAAAACAATCTGCCCAAGTTGCCATGGCAAGACGGTAAATAAAACCTGCTCTCCTGGACCCCAGGCCAGGGTTCTCCACTGGGCTGTACTGCCTGTCTCCTGGTTTCGACACCAACAACAGTGAGGACAAGGACCCAGGGATGACTGCTGGTGCATTAACTCTGCGGGGGCTGGTTGGAGCACTTGGCAGAGGCCACTCTGAGCTTCCCAGGGCTCCTCTGAAGGTCAGACAGAATCATCTAATGGCTTCTTGAAGAGAAAATGATGGTCTGATGTTTTTTCCTGCTGAACTTCATCATCTTCAACAGCCACACAATAGACTGCTACCACCAGGGGGCCGAGGAATGCGAGAAGTCTGTGCTGCTTTTCAAAGCTTTCCAGGAGAGGTCTTAAATAACTTAGATGATTAAATGTGGCAGGCTGGGATGCTATGCCTTGGAACCTGCAGGCCAGAAACTCAGGTGTATGTACCTCTCTTCATCCCAGTGGCACATGGCTTCCTCAGGGACAGTCCTTATCCTTCCCAGGGGTGACTTTCTCTTCAGCACCCCCATAGGCTCCTGCACAGTGCAAGCCCTACCTACCACTCCTCATGTCTCTGCATGTCATTGAGCTGGGGCTTACCCAAGGCTGGCTTCCCAGCGCCACCAACTTGATTGCAAAGATGCTTTATTGCCACTAGATTGCTCTTCGATGAGAACCACCTCTTCAGAATGCTCTGTGCCTCTCTGACAAACATTTTGATTTCACTTCTTATTGCGCTGATCTGACTGCAGACCCTCAAGCCCTTGATTTGACTGCAGACTGAGAAAGAAATATTACAGTGTGCCTGTCCTAATCAAAGGGCCATTTATACTAAGTAAAAAAAAAATCTATTTGTGACCCAAATAGAATCCTAGTCCTCTGTCACTAGTTACGGATATGTGATTTCTGACATCATGCACTCCCCAAGCTGACTGGGGATTGCCACCTACCCTTTTGAGCAAAATGGGACCCATTGTCCCATCTTCCTTTGTCTCTCACATCCCCAATTCTAGTCCTCCTGCCACTTGTTTATTTAACAATGGCTACTGTGCACTTGTTACTGTGTCCCTGTCCTCATAGAGCTTCCAGGGTAATGGAGGGACACAGGAAGCCAAGCTTAGTCATAAACCCCAGGGGACGTGAAGAAAGTCAATTTCTGCTGAGCAAGCAAACCTTGGTTCTAGCCCCACAGGAGTGAGAGATACGTGTATCCAATTCCTTGTAGGAAGTATATGAGGCAAGAGGCACATAACCCTGGGTGTAGCAGAGCACTTTATATATGTTGGCTCGTTTAGTATTCATAAGGATCCTGGGAGGTGAAACAAATCCCTCAGAATCCACAAGGGATTCGCACCAGCCCTACCCTCATACCAGAATCTGCGATACTCGTTTCTGTATAAAATGGCACAGCGTCTGCGTACAACCTACCCATACACTCTAACTCACCCCCAGATTACATATAATACCTAATATGATATAAATGCTATGTAAATAGATGTTATACTGTATTGTTTAGGGAATAATAAGAAAAACAGTCTGGATATGTTCAGTACAGACACAATATTTTTCCAAATACTTCTGATCCACAGCTGGTAGAATCTGAGGATGCAGAAGCTCTGGATAGAGAAGCTCAAATGTACTAGGATCATATGATACACACTTTATAGATGAAAAAGACTGAGGCTCAGAGAAGTGACTTGCAAGTGCTGGGGTCGGGGTTTGAACTCAGGAAGTCCGCCTCCAGGGTCCATGCTTCCCACTTTGCCATCTGAGCCATGTTGTGAAGTTAGGGTCCCGTGGTTGCCTTCATTCCAGAAGTGTTTCCAGTTCCAGAGGAAGCCAGCTGGCCTGCACAGTCCTGCTTTGCATCCATTCGGGGTGCCAGGAGCCTCTGTCTGCCACTGAAGTGTGACAATCAGGGCTGAGAGATGCCTCTGCCGGGCAGGGCAGGGCGCTCTCCAGAGCAGTGTCTGCAGACAGGAGTAATGGAAGGGAGCTGGCGCGTGACCAGGCTGTCAGGCTGGGGACCGCAGGGTGAGCCCTCTGGACAGTTGGGGCTGGGAGCAGCCACGAGGGCTCCACTGAGCCGTGGCAATGACTGGCACTCCCAGTGTCTGCTCTCAGAGAAGGCTCTAGGATGGATGAAACTCACCTGCCTGCCTCGACACTTGTTTCTCTCTCTCTCTCTTTCTTTCTTTTTTTTTTTTGATTTCCTATGAATGGGAGGAAGGAGACAAAAAAGGAGAAGAAGGAGGAAGAAAGAGGAGGAAGAAGAGGAGAAAGGGAAAAAGAGAAATAGAGAGAGGGAAGAAAGAAAGGATAGAAGAGAGGAAAGAGAGACAGAGGAAAGGAGGGAGAGGAAAGGAAAAGAGGGGAACAGAGGAGACAGGAGGGGAAGGAGGAGGGAAAGGTTAAAAAATGTACAATTGCTCTAATGTCTATAGTACGAATCCTTAGCCTGCCACTCGAGGACCTTATATTCTGAGCTGCAATCACTTTCCAAACTTACCTGTCAAAATCTCCCGAAGGGTCATTCATTCATTTAAAAACAATCTATGTGTCCACCGCAGAACAGATACTGCGCTAGGCTTTGGTTGAACAGTAACGTGTACAACAGATGGTTCCTACCCTGTGGGCTGATAGACACTAAGCAAATAAATACACAAAGAAATATGTAATCACACCGTGCTGAATGCTGCTCAGGAAAGAAATAAGGTACTGTGAGAGGGAAAATCAGGGTCAGAATGGATGAGCATCCCTGAGCACCGGAGGTCCAGAAAGACTGTCCTGTGCGCTGGGGAGATGGTGGCAATGACAGCCACAGGCTGCCACGCCTCCACCAGGCAGGTAACGCCCAGGGCTAGTGCACAAGGACACGGGATGGCTGTGAAGAAGCACGCGGATGCTTGCTCTGTAAAGGAGCTCTGCGGAGGGATGCGGGGAGTGCTTCATTCATAAGCTGGACTGTGCGCTCCCTGAGGGAAGGGCGGCTGCTTGTTATGCACAGGGGTGTTTCTTGGCTCTGACTGAGTGTTTGGATTTATTTATTCCCAAACACACCACCTGGTTACACAAAGGCGAGCCCGTGACCTCCACACAGCAGGTGCTGTGTGAAGCCTGCTTATTTTCTCTCTCCACCTGCAGTCCCCCTGAGGAAGGTAGGCATCAGGTGATACCATGGCCTGCTTGCTCTCACAGGGGACTGTGGGTCAGAGGCCTGGCTCTAGCTGCAGCTGTAGGCATTTTTTGTGTCTGGATAAATAAATACTTCTCTCCTAAGACCATCCTGGGGTGTAAATGCATGGTGCGAAACCAAGAAAAGCAGAGATATCTGGCCGGGACTGAAAAGAGTGGAGCAGCCCTGTTCATACCAAGGCCGGGACCCAGTAGCCCCTCCCACGAGGCATCGCTGGGTGCTCTGGCCTGGATGTTGGCTGGGAACACTGGCTGCCATGGGCTCCTGTGCTGCCTGGGCTCTGGTTTCAGCAAAGGGCCATGTGAAGTCCAGGGCAGTTTCCAGTCAGAGCAAATACACCTGGCTCAGACATGTCAGGCCCAAGCACATCTGGGTGTAGGGAAATAAGCCCACCTGCTACCCCAGAGCACCGGCCTTCCTGTCTTGCTTCCAAGAGGGACCCAGACAGCCTGCTGCAGGGCTCCTCTCCTTGCCATCTTCTTCATGGGATGCAGGGTGGTGGGTGGTGAATCTCAAGTGACACTGACCATCACTAGGTTCTTATGTCGAAAGGCAGGGACCCTGGGGACAGATGAGCTTTGGGGAGCGGAGGGAAGGACAAGAACTTTGGGCTAGCATGCCACTCTGCCTCCTGCCAGCTGTGTGGCCAGGGCAAGTGACCAAACCCCTCTGCACCTCTCTGCATCTATAAAGCTTACCCACAGTGTCGTCGTGACAACGGGATAAGATAACATGAGCGGAATCAATCAATAGAGGCATGAGGCGGATGCCAGGCACAGTGACGTGTGTAAAACACTTTGCAAGCTACCATGTCACCACCACGAAGAGCACCAGGGGTGGTGGCTGACATGCTGTGGGCACTTCCAGCAGTAGCACTTACCAGGCCCTGGACACAAACATAAGCCACCATGACTGAGCACTTACCAGCTGCTTCACTGAATCCTCACAATAACTTGATGAAAAAAGTACAGCTATGCTCTTTAATTCACAGATACAAAAACAAAGACACGGAGAGGGGAAGTAACTTTCCCAAAGTCACACAGCTGGCACACAGTGAAGGTGGGGATTAACTTGGAGCTGCCTGACTTCACATCATGTTCGGTACCATCTTTCTACTATGCCTCAGTGCAGGCTACCTGCATCTCTGAATGTGCAAGGAGGAGCAGTAACTGAGTTTCTCTGATCTCACCTCACTTCCAAGGAGAAACTGTTTCCCAGAACAATGTCAGATCAGAGGTCAAGCGATCCAGTTTTAGTTCAAGTGTTTCTACCTGAAGGCTCTGTAGCTTGGGATAACTCAGTTTCCTTCTCTCCCTCAAGGATTGGGCTTCCCTAATTATAGCATTTTTGGCAGGGTCAAGGGGAACTTAGCATGAAATCTGGACCATCCTGCTTTAGGATAGAGTCTGCCAGGATTCAAATAGTTATGGAGTGGGGAGGGGGGGTAATATGTGGGAAAAAACAAGAACCAGGTCAGAATCACCTGTAATGGGTGCTGGGGCAAAACATGTCTTCCTGGTCTTGCTGTTGAGAACTCTACCAGGTCCTAGTATTAGTGTAGCTAAGAAAGGATCTGGTGTATCCCACCTCACCAAATACTCTGGAGCCCTGACTGTGGTCACCTTCTCTGGAGGAGAATTTTAAAAAGGTAACAGTGAGGAACTGTATGCCGTGTGACCTTTTCTGAGTTTCTTGGCCTCTCTGGGTCACAAGACTCCAGTCCCACCAGACTCCTTATAATCCGCAGGTATACATATCTCTTTTTATTTTTAACCGTTTGGTATATTCTTTATTGCCTTTCTCTATCTATGTCAAGATTTCAGTGTGAGGCCTGGATCTTCTAGAAAGCCTTCTTGGATGAGGTGCCTCAACTCTGGATCCCACAGTCCCAGGGTTACCTCTGCCCCAGGAAGTGTTTCACTAAGTAGTCAGGATCTGTTCATCCTTTTGTCTCGTCCCACGTGGCAGTGAACTCCTGGAAGGAAGGCCTTTTCATTCACCGCTATGTTTCTCAGCACCTAGCCCCAGGCATGGAGGGGGACGAGAAGGTGAAGTTCATTCTCTTAATTGTGGCATCTCTGTGCTCCAAGTGTAACATTCTGCTACTCAACCTCATTCTTTTTCTGTAATATTTTTTCAGTGCTGGAAAATGAATGCAGGGCCTTGCACATTTCAGGAAAATGCTCTACAACTGAGCTGCAGCCCCAGCCCCTCCACTTCATCTTGAGCTTCCTGGGAAGCCTGCTTAAGGTGCCCCCCACCCATGCATCTCTCTCACTTGGCCCTGTTCCCCTTTCATTTCCTCCCTGGGGTCACTGCAGTCTCCTTGCTGGTCTGTGGACACGCCCAGTTTCTCATACCCACAGCCTATCTGCTAACCTCTCAGGGACTTTCTGACTTGTGACTCCTGGCCATTCAGACCTGGGCTCCAATGTGGAGATATCCTGGCAGTATCATTCAACCCAGTCATGCCTCAGGTTTACCCTGTTTCAGGACAACACTTGAAACACTTGTGTTTCACCCTGCTCCCCTGTAGAGCACAAGCCCTCCAGAAGTAGCAACCCAGTCTGTCTTCTTCCCTGAGTCTACAGCACCAAGAGCAATACCCGCTTCAGACCAGATTTTCAACAAATACCTGCCTTGCTAAAGAATGGAAGTCAGGTTCCCTTCCAGCACAAATGATGTGTGATAGATGAGAAACAACGGACACTCAATTTTTCATTTGGGTCGAAAAGAACTTCTGTTCCTGCAGGGAGTTCAAAGAAGCGAAAGAAAGGAAACTTTTGTTGTGTTGTTTTGTTTTGTTTTTGGTGGGGGCACTGCAAGAGTGAGGTGCTGCCTCTCCATTCTACGAATCTGCAGTACGAAATAGGCAGGACTTGCTGTCTGTGGTCTCAGTGGTGAGCCAGGGTGAGGGGAGTCCTCCAGCCTCACAACCATGGCTTCCCCCTTAAACATGCTTCCCCTGCAGCTGGAACCACATGCAAAGTGGCTGATTGCTATGATTAAACTGCTTTTTAATTATTCAATGAGGTGTCAATGGCACGCACAGTTGTGACATTATAATGGACTCTGACTCCCTCGCAAATGTCGAGAAAAGCAGGGGACCATTACCTTGTCAAAATGTTCGCTCCCTGTAACTTTATTACAAGCACACCAACTAATTTTTCAAGCAGCATAGAACAAGGAGTGAGGTGGGGTGGTTGACGAGAAAACTCACTTAGCATGATTTCAGCAACACAAGGGTTTGTGTGATTCTCTGTGCGCTCCCATTTTTGAAATTCATTGATTCTCATAAGACATGAAGATGCAGGGGCAACCCATCAATGTTTGTTGACTGTTCACTCGGCAAAAGGGTTTAAGATGGGCAAAAGTTTGGGCAAGAATGGAGCAGGAACAAGAAAAGAATATATTGGCACCATCCTGGCAGCATTTTGCTTAACTGTTGTTTAAGTAACCACTGACTGAGGATTGACTTTGCCAAACATGGTGGTGGGACGTCCTACACACAGACACAGGCACACACTCTTATGTCTGTACTTACACACACACACACACACACACACACACACATGCAAAACTGGAAGGAATTTTTGGTTTGGATAGGAAATAATAAGAGCTGAGTTCCAGGACTAAAATTGCCTCTTAAGTAGTTGTACAAGTTAAGATAAGCCAGCTGGTTGGGTCCTGGGTGACTCAACTCTCAAAGGATGAATCATTTCCAAATTCAGATGACACAGTTAGTGATGCTATACCACACACTCTTATTGATCATGAACTGGCATGTATTCATTGGTCACTGACTCTGACCCAGTAGTGAGGGAGGGCAATGGGGAATATAAGCCATGTTTGACAGGTTCCTGCTTTCAGGAAACTCAGAGAAGCACCCAGATTCTGAAGGTGAAGCAGGAAATAGGTTCCAGGATGATTTCAGTGCTGTGCTCATGGCAAGGGCGATTGGAATCTGGAGAAAGGAGCAGTCAGCCTGGGTTTGGGCAGCTGCAAAAGCTTCTTGGATGAGGTAAGAGGTGCCTGTTCTTTGGGGAGAGGTAGGATCCCCTGAAGTGGAAGGGAGGGGAGCCAGCCTGGTCAGGGGATAATGAAGTAGACCACACCGTATACTCTCTTCCCTCATTAGTAAAGGATGAGGGAGACAGCAAGAGGCAAACACAGGCACAGCCCCTGGAGCAGCCTTAAGGGAACTGGGCACTCATCAATTCTCTGTGGAGGGTGGTGATTGAGTTCTGAGCCCTTACCAGTTAGTCTCTCTTTTGTGGGCTACAGGACCTTAATTTCTTTTTGGAAAATTATCTATGTCTTACAGCACTTGCCTAGAGGGGCCTATGAAATAATGGACAAGTGACCCCAGGTATTCCAACTGGATTCTCTCTCCCAGTTGGAAGACTGACTCTTGAATGCAGTTAGGCTTGAGGAGGGAAAATGATTGGTGTTGATTCAGTCCAGGAATACAGGCCTCTGCAGACAGACAACCTGCAGTTCCTCAATTCCTGCCTCTTTTCAGGTGAGTTTTCCAAGCTTTGACTTGATTCTGTGAGTAACCTGCTATCCTTCCAATATAATATCCTTTCCTTAATTTATCAAGGATCAATGTCAATTCATATTAACAACAAACTGTGATAGCCTCTCACCCAAATACCTATCTATCTACCAGTCATGAAGCCATCCATCCATCCATCCATCCATCCATCCATCCATCTATCCATGTATCCATCCATTCACTCATTTATCTATCCCATTCCTTATCCCTCTATCCAATCATCCATTTCAACTATCCAACTATCAATCCATCCATTTGTCTACCCAGCCATTTCCAAGTCTATTGTTGCAGTGTGGAGGACCAATGGAAGATAAATGAGGGCAAAGTGTACAAAGTTTGAGAGAACTGCCAAATCCAGGAACTGGAGTTAAAACATTAATTCTACAACAAAAAGGAATTTAGTACAAATACACTAAAGTAACAGAACACAGGAGGATGAAGAAGTCATCAGGCCCAGCCACAGCTACTGAGAGGGTGCTTTTGAGGGAACTTTTAGAGAAAAAAGCATAAAGGAAACTGTCTTACTTCCTTTCTCATTGCTGGAACACAACAGCCACAATTTAAAGGAGGAGAGGTTTGTTTGGCTCTTGTTTTTAGTCCATGGTTGGCTGGCTACAAGGTAGAAGGATATGGTAGACAGGCCTGGGTGGAAGAAAGCTGCTTCCCTCATGGCAGCCAGGAAGCAGTGAAAGAAAAGAGGAGTCCAGGAGGGAGATACACTCTTCCAGGCCACAGTGACCTGCTTCCTTGGAACAGGCCACACCTCCAACTGCACACTTAGCTCCAAGCTTACCCACTGATGAGTACAGTGCCTCCATGCTCCAAGCATCTTCCGCAAGCCCCCCTCTGAGCACACGAGGTTTTGGGAGGGAGTGGGAGGAGGGAGGGCCTTCCAGAGCCAAACCACAAAAGAAACCGACACACACTGAGCACTTAGCACCATACCAAGAACTCTTAACACAATGATCTTGCTATTTCTCAAGCATCCTATGGAGTAGGTATGAGTAACTCCATTTTATGCATAAGGAAACTTAGTCTCAGAAAGCTTAAGTAGCTTTCTCTAGGGCACATCTATTAAATGGAAGAACGAAGGTTCCAACTCAGGTCTTACTACCTCCAGCACCCTTTGTCTTTCCTTACCCCATACTGTGTACCAATGACAAATGCTCTTGGGCAATTCAGTGCACCTCCCCAGGGTTTAGTTTCCACTATACTGAAGGAGCGGTTGGATGAGACAGGTCCATCCTAGTACTACACTCAGTGAGCACATAAGTAGGTCTGACCTTGCTTATGACTTTTTCCTTCGAGGGTCACGAGCCCTATATTGTTAGCAGTGCTCTAAAAGAACTATCCGGCTGCTTGCTCCTCTTGGGGCTTCATGTTTCTGCAGACTGATTTTTATGTTGCTTATTTTCAATTTGAGATTCTTGTATTATGTGGATAGTACAAATCTGGACCCTATGCAAGCACAATGGTGCAGGCTTGTAAGACCTCCGTTGCTGTAGGGATTTGTGACCTTGCCCACCCTACCTGAAACCCCTAGCAGTCCCTAGCTTCCTTGGGCTTCTGGATGGAGTTTTCTATATCTCTTTCTATTTCTCCTTAGTAGAAAAGGCAGTTCTTCAGGAATCCTTTCTGCTGGGCCTACTCTCAGGCCTCAGGTGGTAATCACCTTTCCCCAGCCCCCAACAAATGCCAGTACCCTCCTTGCTTTTGAGCCAATGACCTGGTCCCACAGCTCCCAGGAAGCCAGCTGCATGCTTACTACCACCCTGGTTTATGGTCTGGTCTTGCATTATTTCCGGGAGCTGAAGATTCCTCTCTCCCTTCTCACAGTTTCTCTGTGTAAGTAAATACACTGGGAATGGTGGTAAAAATATTTTCTGTTGGGTGAGTTGAGAATGCTTCATTGCTCGAAGTTCAACTACTTGTTAAATCCCTAGAGAGAACAGGAGAGTGACAGATCTGAACTCACTCACTGCAACCCCCTGCTGGGTCACAGCTGGCTCCTTGGTCCAGACAGAAGCCCTTTCTCACCATCTGTTTGGAATGGAACCTTCTCTCCCATTTAACCGGAGAACTTCCTGGGCCTGTTGCTCAGCCTTCGCTGTAACCTGACACTAATCGCATTTAGGACTTTTACGGTTTACAATGAGTAATTTTTTGAATCGATAGGTTCATTCCTTGTAAAATCAATTGGTTAAAAGTTAATGCCTCACCTTTTCCTCCAACCACTCATCCGAGCCCCCAAATTGGGAAGGTGAAAAGGTGAAAAAAAAAAAACCCTCTTTACTCATGTAATCATCTTTATGTCTGAAATGATATGCCTGCATACTGATTAGAGAACTAATTATGGTATAATGAGCCCATTTTTTCATCCGGATCCCCTCGCACCTAAGTGTAGAATTTCCTGCCTTCTGTCTCTGCCTTGGATAAGACTCATACTCCTCCCTCTGCACTGCTTCTAGAATGGTCTTTCTGAAATGCAGGTTAGATGCTGTCACTTCCATATATCTTGTTCACAATTCTTCTCTGGGCCACCATCCATTGAATAAGAGGGGTCTCAAACCCATTGAACAGCTCTGGACCTGAAAATGAGTTTGGGTTGGTTTGGCCCACATGGGCTTTAATAATTTTGCTAAGATTCCTCCAGGCAAGTACAGATGTGCTTCTTACTCAGGGGTCTTCCTGTTCTGTCTACTCTCACTTGGCTACCCCTTGCATGACCTAAACCCTAAAGACAACTTCATTTCCCACTCTGGATGAAGGCTGGGTCACCCAAAGAAAGCCTCCTCTGCATCCTGGGACCCTTCGACAGTGCATCTGACTGGCAATGACTCGACCCACTACACCAATAGCTTCTATGTATTGAGCACCTACTATATGCCAGGTCCAGTGCTAGGCTGTTGGTTTACATTATCTTACCAAAACCACACAATGATGCCAAGCAGAGTAGGAAACTGAGGATCAAGGAGGTTAGCACTTGGCCAGCATCAGAAAACTAAGAAATGGCAGCACCAGATCCAGGGTTCAAGTGCATCTGGGTCTGTGGTCTCTGTTTACAATGGCTACCCTGACAGCTTCCCATTTCCAGTAGGGGAGAGGACAGTCATGTGTTGGAAGTTCACTGCTGCACAGAGCTGACCCCCATCCCGTACCTGTCTCCTCCCATAGGCGTCTATGTCAGTGCTGTCTGCATGTCCCTCCTACCACCCTGGTCTTTATCCTCTGTTGCCTGTTCCTCTACTTCCTGACCTCTGAATGTTGGTGAGTTCCAGCCCCAGTGCTCAGCGTGCTGCTCTTTTCTGTTCACACATTCAACTTCTGTGATCCATTCCAGTCCTGCCTTTCCACCCCTGATTCTCAAACCCCTCTCCTGTCCTGACCTCTCTTGGAGCTCTGGTTCACATGTCCAACTGCTCATGGGGATGCCTGGTAGTTATTTTAACCTTGGTGTGCCCAAAATGTTGAACTCCATCCCACGCCTCTCTCATTTCCCAAATCTACCCTCCCCTAACTTTCTCCATCTCAGTTCATGTTACTGGCTCAGTGGCTCAGGTCCACACTTGTGAATTATTCTTGAGTCTTCTTTCTGTCACATCCCACCAATTCGTGGTTGTCAGCAGTACTGTTATCATCACCACCATCCCGATCACCACCTCCATCCTCATCATCCTCACCATTAAGTCTCACTGGCTCTCTTTCCAAACGCATCTCAAATCAGACCACGGACACCACCTCCACTGTCATAATACCAGTTCGGTCTGCAAGCATCTCATCCCCAGTACTCTGTCTGAATCCTGACTTGTTTCCTTGAGTCCATTCTGATTCCCACTTACCCAATCTCTGAAGCCAGAATGACCATGAAGGATCTAGTAATTCATGGTACTCCCTCCCTAAACCCTCTGATGACTTCTCATAGCCACAGACACAATCTCCAAATTCAGTCCAACCTACATGGCCACCACAATTTGGTCTCTGTCTGCCTTTCCAATGTCAGCTCATTTCGCTGCCTCTGTCACTTTGCTCATGATGCAGAGCTTCTTTCTGTCTCTTCAATAAGACAAGTTCATTCTCAACCCAGAGACTTCGTGTTTCGTGTCTTCCTGGGACACTCTGCCTCAAGGTCTTCCCCTGGTTGCATCCCTCTATCTTATAATTATTGGTTCAAATGCCACCTCTTCAGATAGGGCTACTGACCACAAGAGCTGAGGAATTATGCAAACACTCATCTCCCTTCTCCTTCAGTCTACAGTATTATTTTCTTGTCTTCAGAGTCCTTATCGTCATCTAAAATGATGTTACTTGTTTACATGTTTACTGCCCCTTTTATCCCACCACCTTCTAGATTATGAGCCCCATGAAGAATGGGCCTATTCTGTTTGCTCACTATACTAATAGGGTCAGGCACATAGTAGACACTTAATTAGTACGTGCTGAATGAATGACTCAAGCCTCGGAGCAGTCGAATGAGTTCTGAAGTTGATTTTAGATGAGCAGTTATTTATTGGTCACCCACTTCTTTTTTTCTTTCCTTCCTTTTCTTGCAATGTTGGGAATCAAGCACAAAGCTTTGCACATCCTAGGCAAATGTTCTGCCACTGAGCTACATCACTAGCCCTGACCACTTATTTTATTTTATTTTTGTATGTAAGGGAAGTTTAAAGCTCTGGAGAAAATCTTCTTCATGGCACATCAATCCATGGGCCCACTTTGTATAGTCATGGTGTCATCATCATCACTATCATAACCACCAGCACTGCTGTTCCCATCTTCATCACCCCTGTCCCATCACTGTTATCATCCCCACCCACAGCCATCGTCGCCATCACAGCCCCAGGTCCACCACCATCATCATCAGTAGAATGCTGACAGTGCTGCCCACTGAACAACATGTTTTTGTTTGCATTCTCTCTTCAGGTTCTAAGAACATCATGGTGAAGGCAGTCTGTGATTTTTCACTCTCTTTTTTTTACCAACAAGGAAACTGAGCTTTGATAGAGGAGCCACTTGGCTGAGATCACTCAGCAGTGAGTTGAAAGAGAAGGACCTCAAAGTCCAACACTCGGTCTGTGTGCATGCTGTCGTCTTTTTGACTGAACTGCCTCCCTCCACACCAGCCTCCTTTGGTATCTGGAGACTGGTGAGGCAACAGAGCTCAAGGCTCAGTTTTATTTTAGTACCTGGTTAAGAAATCTCCCCCACGCACACTTATAGTCCCAGAACTTGGAACACGGTGGCAGGAGGATCACAGGAGTTCGAGGCCAGCCTGGGCTACATAGTGAGTTTAAGGCCAGCCTGAATTACAGAACGAGACCTTGTCTCCACCAAAACAAACAAATAAACAACAGAGAAATTGTCCCCCAAACCTAAATATTTTAATGTTAGCAATGTAGGAGAAGGAGTAGCTTTTCACTTGTAACCTATGGTCATATTTTATGACTGCTAGGGGGTGAAAATATAAAAGCTTAAGTTGAGTTTGGGAGGACTTTTTGGTTGGTTAAAGAAAAAAATTACAAAATTAAAAGAGTGGAAAAAAATAAATTACTAGTGACTGTTTTTACTGCCTGAGCTTACAAGCTGGAGTGGAGAATTAAAAAGTTATATAGCTGGAGTTCCTAACCATGACTTATCACAGATGAATCCTCCATATTTATGGCTTTTCTCTTTTTTTCACCATCTCCAGATAGTAAGCAATCCCCTGATATAGGGCTGCTGGTCTCTTGTCTGGGAACCCTGGGGCTGTGTGTACTCAGCAGAACTGTCACACATCAGGACTTGGGGGTGGTGGTGCTTATTCATCATCCCTCTGCCTGGGGGGAGAGGGGGACTCCCTTGTTCACTCAACAGCCACTGCAGGGCTTGAAGGAGGGAAGCAGCCTCATGCCAGGACCCAGTGAGGAGAGAAGGCAAAAGCATAGCAGCCGAAGCTCCAGGACAGAGTCCAGTCTACCAACTCATTTAGTTCTCATAAATACCATTATCATTCATCCCCACTTTACAGAAGGGGACACTGAGGTGCAGAGCAACTAAGCAATTTGTGCGAGATCACACAGTGAATTGTATCTCATGATCCTAGTTCCCTGAGACTTTAAAAACTGGCAGGGGGAGAAACAAAAGATAAAGAGAGAATGGGAGAGATACCAAGAGAGAAAGAGAGGGAGGAAGAGGTACATAATAATTGAGCATCTGCATTGTGCCAGGCTCCATGAGGAGTCCTGCTTGATTACTGTTTTTTCCCTCCCCACAACCACTCTGTGAAAGTAGGTGCTATTTATGCCTATTCTGCAGGCTACGCAACCAAGGTACAGAAAGATCAGTAAATTAGTCACAGTTAGTTTGGAAACGGCATGGCTGTGATTTGAACTAACATCTCTGTGGCTCTATTTCTCACTAGCTGGATGTCCCTGAGAAAGTAACCTGACCACATGGAGCCTCTGTCTTCCTATCTATCCAAGGAGGGGAGTACTCTCTACTCTCAGGCTGACCTCCACAGGCACTGGCTGGGAAACTCTTTGTACACTAGATGGGCATGAAAAAAAAAAATTCTGGCCCACTTGCTTGCTGGTGGACCAAGTCCAGCTGTTTTGTTGTTATCTAAGGATATAGAAATTGAGGTCTAGCGATCCTAAAGAGACTTACCCATGGTCACAGAGCTAATGTTAAAAAAAAAAACAAAAAAAAAACCAAAAAAAAGCATCTTGATGAACGCGAACTTCACCTGAAGTAGCTGAGAGATCTTACTCAAAATAAATAAATAGATAAATAAAAAGAAGAAAGAAGGGCAAAGGAGAGTGGCTGGAGATGTAGCTCAGAGTGAAGACCCTGCGTTTAATCCTCAGTACCACACACAAAAAAATCTAAACCTGCAAGCAAGTGACCTTGAATCTCTAGATCACTGACTTGTTGCCTTTTTCAACAACACAGGCTTCTAGAAAGTCTGTCTATCCATCCATCCATTCATCCATCCATCCATTCATTCATCCATCCATCCATCCATCCATCCATCCATTCATCCACCCATCCATTCATTCATCCATCCTAAGCAAGACTATAGAGATCATCAGTGAGTCCAGGGACTCAACCCTGGCTGCAAAATACACATGTAAAGGTTTTTACTCCAAGCCAATGAAATAAAAATCTCTGGGGGTTGAACTTGGGGGTATAGTAATTTTTTCAAATTTCCCCAAGTGTCTGTAATGTCAAACCAGAGTTGAGAAATACCGATTTGTGTTCTCCACCTGGAAAATACCAGGAGGCACTAGAGGTTCAGGGAAAGGCAGATAAGTGTCCAGGATGGCCCAGCCATCAGAGGCATAGCACAAGTCCGGTCCCCAGCTTGAGACTCTCCCTCTACCCTTTTCACTCTGCAGTTGGGGTCACAGAGGTCCTGGTGCTCCCTGATGCCTGAGGATGTCTCCCTCATTTTCCCCACTCTCCCATCTCTCCTCACCCCTACCTCATGGCCTGGGAGCCCCACCTCCTGAGAGGCCCAGGCAGAATCACATTCTACCAGTCTGCTGGTAGACAGAGGGTTGGTTGCACGATGTAGTGAACTGTGGCAATTACCTAATGTATTAGTAGGCCTGTCCCTGCGGCACTCCTGCGAGCCAAAGTCATAAATACAAAATGGTAATTTCTCTCTGGAAGCTTGCCTCCTGCCTCCCACACTATTGCCT
>RJWM01032751.1:0-21219 GCA_004363535.1 Dasyprocta punctata | reverse complement strand
GCTGCACTGCTTTACGGAGAGTGGGCGGGGCAAGAGCTGGCGGCTCTGCGCTGCCATCTTGCCCCTGTACTGTGCCATGATGATCGCCCTGTCCCGCATGTGTGACTACAAGCATCACTGGCAAGGTGAGTCCTCCACGGGGAGTCCCTGCCCAGGGTCTGCCCAGTCCTTCCCATGGTCAGCCCTCGTCTCCAGGGTTGGATGTAGAAATACACTAAGTACCCATTTTCAGAACCCAGAACAGGTATAGTTTTGAAACTCATATATCTGCCTCAGTGAGTTTTAGCTTTCGTGTTGCTCTTCCTGGGAAACAGTTGAGAGTTGGAGCTCTTCATTGACTTCTTGTATACTTAAGGAGATTTTGCTTGAATCCTGCCAGGATGTCAGGCCTTCCACATAAAGACATCCTGAGCCTCAGTCCCAGATGTGATTTCCCAATCTTCAATCTTCAGTCTTGGTTGGTGCTTTTTTTTCCCCATTGTTTGTTTGGCTCTTTTCTCACCTGAAATCAAACCTAAGAGGACATGTTTGTCACTATGGATACTGTTCCAAAGGGTGTGTCTAACCAGGGATCAATTTCAATAATGTTTTAAGTGGTAGCTACAAGATTGGGATGAGGCTTACCTCTAGTTATCAGTCCAGTGATGTCTGTTGGAAATCTAAATCACACAAAACAAGTGAGGGGCTTCTTCCTGGGATGTAACTAAACCTTGTCATGTCCCTCTGCAGATAAAGTGCAGCTCACAGTGTGCTTGCCACCTACCACAGCAAACAGGGAAGAGAGAGAGGTGCCATCCATAGGAGATGTGGGCTCCAGGGATCTAAGAGTATTTTCCAAAGGGCAATCTCATCTTGATCAGGCCATCCTGAGTTCAGAATTGGACTGTGTGGGTGAGGGAATCTGGAAACTGTATATATAAAACTATGTATTTAACTATATATACATATATATATGTGTGTGTGTGTGTGTGTGTGTGTGTGCGTGTGTGTGTGTGTGTGTATGTATATATTTTTTTTAAACAAGTAAGCATTACTTTTCTGGTAAGGCCTGAGAAGCATAGGAAAAGAGGTCCTCTGCATGTGTGTACTTTGAACAAATGAATAAGTCTGAATCTAGCTTGCCTGGATAAGTTGCCTTCCTCAATCAGTCTGTGGCCCTAGCCTCTTCTTCTTCATTTTCCTTTTGTCCTGCTGCCTCTAGGCATTGTTTCTCTCTTCCCTCTTCCTGTCTCTACAGCCAGCTGCCTTGTGGAACTGCCTCTTTTTACCTGCTTCAGGGTCTCATTCAGTGGTCGGGAGGCAGGAAACTGATGTCGGAGGTGAGGAGAACTCTTAGTGAAGGCCACCTTTCCCTTGTCTTCTCTAGGGGCTTCATGTCCCTCACAACACTGCCCCAGGTTCTCTTACTCCCCCCAGCAATGGGTCTGCCCTCTACACTCCTGGAGCTTATGCCGTAGGTATCAGTTGCCTGCACCGCAGCTTTGCTGCAGGGTGTGGGGAAGAGCTGCTGAAACATGGTTTGGATGAGTGGATGCATCAGGTATCAAGTGTTGTCCAAGAACTGAGGCCTGCTGGATGGTCAGGCGGGGGCCACAGGTTGTAGCCTGAGGCCTTCTTTGTTCTTTATTTTTAGCAAGGACTCAGGTAAAGTTCTAGATGATGTGGAGCCACATTGTAGGGAGGAGGGAGGAAAAGAGGGAGTCGCTGAGCCAACAGCAACAAGGGCATATGCCTACTGCAAGCTTGAAACCAGGAGTATTTTCCCAGACTCATTGTTGTCCATATGTTCAGGGTATTTCCCTATGAAGAACAAGTAGGAGCCAAATTGTCTTGTATGGATTGTTTCCCATGTATTCCTGCGAACAACATTTTCTTCTTTGAGCACAGGAACCATAATCCCTGAATATTTTGCAGAACTATTTCATAGGCTGATTGAAATAATGAACCCAAATGTACTTGGTAATTAAATATGTACTATGTAAATGCAAATTGGTATTACTGTTGCTTAGCACATTGTCTCTAAGGAAGAATGAGTTGTATTTCTCAAATAACAGACTTGGTAGCAGATATATTTTTGCAATACGATCTGTTGGTGAGCTGTGAATATAGAGTTTTCAGTTTTGTTTAACCACTTTGGATTTGGGTAATGATCAAAAGCATCAGGATTGAATAGATTTTTCCCTTTACCTCATAGTGGGTCAGAGCCTTTGCATAGTGATTTTGTATAAAATGTAAGACATGAAGTTGGCCTCTTCTGAACTTCCTCTACCCTTGGACTATTTGTCACTCATTATCTCTGAGGACTGTGATGACTCTGGTAAAGAATATAGAATTCCAGCTCTTGGTTTTAATGACTGACAGATTCATAATGCAGTGGTGTACCTAAGACCTGTGACGGTGAGACTTCGTGACCATTCTATCCAGCAGGCATGAAAGAGAGACTATACATATTCCATGGGAAAAGCAGAGCAAGAGTATTATGCTCAGTGATTTTAAGGGCCATATTTGGAGGAGAAGCCAGAGTTATGTGTTAGGAGACTTCTTTAGCCCAAACTGAACATGCATCAGTTGGCACAGGTCATTGCTATGGCCCAGAGATCAGCTCAACTCTGCCTTATCCTTTTGATTTGTATCCCTGAAAGCAACCAGGTGAGGAGCATCCTTTCCTTGGATTTTTCCATGGGCTCTGCATCAGGTTCATTCTTCCTGAGTTCCTTTCATCACTGTTGCTGTCTGTTTCAGTTGTCCTCAGATGTGGAGTAAAGAGTTTGCCTGTACTTCAAGGGCCATTTAGCATTGTCTAGAGACCTCTTCTGAGTTGTCATAACTTTGGGAGGTAGTGCTTCTGGCCTCTAATGGGTAGAGGGCTAGAGGCTAAGGGACCAGATATCTTACAGTGCACAAGTCACTCCCTCTTCCAACAGAGTTATCCAGCTCCAAATGTTAATACTGTCAAGGGTAACTGATCTACATCATACTTCAGTTTCATCTTTCTATTCCTTGTTACCTTTAAGAAACAGTATTTTGAAAATGAGAAATATTATTAATTCAACATGCTGTTATTAAGGAAGAGGTCAAAGAGGTCTTCAGTGTTTCCAGCTTGACAATGGAATGGACAGCAAGACTTTCAACAACACTGTAGGTCGATGCTTGAGGCAGAACACTCGACTGAGACAGTATACAGTTTTTCATCAGTGGGCTGAGCTGTCCACTGCTCATGGGCAGGAGTCATCAATCATGGTGAAAATTCACATACTCTGTTACAGATATCAACAAAACCCTAGTCCCTCTTGTTATAGACTTTAGTTAACAGCATTAGTACTGTGAGATTTTATGAATCCATTTCAATTTTAATTTAAGCAAGTGTGCCTAATGTGGAAATACATCTGATTATTCCATTACATATTCATGTCCAATATATAGCCCGTAATCTCAGCTCTGCCAGTCTTGTTATTTCTGTTGTTTCTGCCTTCCCAGTCCACTCCAAGTATACAAGTCTGTTGTTTTATGTGAGAAAAATAGAGGGGCACAAGCTTAGGTAAGGTCACATGAAGCATTTAGCAAAATTTCCTTTGAAATAGAGCAGCTGGATCAAGGTTGAGTCTCTGTGTGGCTGTTGTACTCCAAGTCTCTGTAACACTCTGGCTTTTAGGTCAGCTGGAAGCAGGATCTTTTAAGGGATGCTAGCTCACAGCCTTGTACCTTGCAAAGGAGCCCATCTTGGTCCTTAGTGGAGTGTTTTGAGAGCTAAAATGTGTGAAATTCCCATGCGAGAGAAAGTGAATATAGAGAAAGAACAGACAATATCATTAAACCAGCCTGTTTTCATGTGCTTCTGTGTTTATGATTTATGTTCTGGAGTGATGAGTCACAGTTGGGAGTGACAGGAACATGTTTGCTTCATTGCTAGGCATATATCGAGCCCACACCCAAGGTCTTTGCTCCTAGATTCATGCCTTTCTTGTGGGAATTCAGGTTTAGAGCAAACCATTTAGCTAGCACTAGTTTCCATAATCATAGGTCATTTTGAGCAGCTGAGGTGCCTGTGTGGTGTTTCATTAGGAGAAAGAGAATCTAACCCTGCATGTAATCCAGAAAAACAAGTCAGAGGAAAGAAACAGTCATTTATTTCCCCCTCAGAACAAGGCTGGAAAGCTTCCAAGTCAACCTCAGACCCTGCTGTCCATCTGGGTGGTTTTCATGATGGCCACACTTGAGTTTACCTGGCTTCTCTGTCTGGGCTGTGAGGCATGACTTGAAATAAACTTACATGTAGTCACCAGACTTAGGTCGCTTTTCAACCCTGCAAATGTGTTTGGAGAGGCAGACACTGTGTTGGACTGTTGTTTGTGCCACAGAAGACGTCCAGCTTCAAAATAGCCAGGCAGAGTCTGTTCCCTTTGGAAAAACTCTTTCATCAAAGCCTGATGGCATTCTGCACAGCCCAACTCGTCTCCTTCCCTCCCCTCCCTGCCCTACCCACTTCCCTTCTCTCTCTCTCTCTGTCTCTCTCTCTCTCATAGGTAAGGGATACATGCTCTTATAATCAGGTCTTATCTGAGTTTTTGGTGTTCAGAAGCAATCTGTAGGTTTATTCTGAATTGACTTCAAAAGAAGCTCTTGGAACTGTATTATTGTTTCCACCAAAAGCCTACTAGCTTTTGGTAGAATGAAACCACGGTGGGTCTCCCTCCCTCTCTTTTCTTGGTTCCAAGTGAATGATGAGATCCTCTTTTTCTCTGCAGAGCAGCTGCCCTATAAGGTAAGACCTATACTTGCTTTTATCATCAGCAGTCCATCTCCTGTCTGGGAACCTCTGAGTGTCGTCCATCCATGAAGTCCACCCACCTCTGTGTCGGTATCTATGGCTCTCTTCAGAATGGTGTGTGTAGCCTGAAGAGGTGACCCAGGTCACCTCTGTCTGATCAGTGTATCTTAGAGGGGAACTTTGGTCCTCAGCAGAGAGAGCCTTTCTCAGTCAGGACTTCTGCTGTCCTCCCACCAGGTTTGCTTGCTTCTTATATCCCTGAGAAGAAAGACCTTGGTTGGGCCTGTCTCCTGGACAACATTGCTTCACTTTCTTGAGGGTTCCCTTCTTTTCTTAGCTTCCTGTAGTTTTCTTTATATTTCAGACAGAAATTTCCTGTTTGAAATATTTCTAGAATCCAATTTCCTATCCCCCTCTGGTTTGATGGAATATTGTAGGTGCCTTCTGGTCAGGCTCCCTCTTTCCTCCTTGTCCCTTATATGGCAACCAGAATGAGCCTTCAGGATGTGTGACTCCTGCCAAAATCTTCTGGTTTTGCCCTGTTCATTTACCACCAACACCTATGTCCCACAGTGGCCCACAAGATCCTGCCCCTCTAACCTCCTTGCTCATGCTCATTCTCTGGGTTTCTTGTGTTTGTTGAACAAGCCAGGCCCATCTCACCCCAGCACTTTTACATTGGCTCCTTCTTGTACCTGGAATGCCCTTTTTCCAGATGGGAGTGCAGCTTGTTCCTTTTCCTTCTCCTGATCTCGGCTTACAGGTCATCTGAGTCTTTTGATGCTAACTTGATTTAAATTGCAGCCCATCCTTGACTCCTGAGCTCTCTCTCCTTGCTTGTACCACCTTTTAACAAACTAAACAACTTAATAGTCATGCATTGTTATCTTTCCCTGTCCCCCTGAACAAGCAAGTGGGTAGGCTGACTTTGTAAAGGGTCAGACAATAAATATCTTAGGCTTTCTGTGGCCATATGATCTCTGTTGTAGTTATTTCATTTGTCTCCAGTAGTACATGAAAGCAGCTGTAGACAATAAGTAAACAAATAGTTGTATCATTTTCTGCCCTCTGTACCAGAATGTGATCTGCACACAGACAGAGATTTAGGTAACTTTTTGGCATGGCCCATCGTACTTATTATATAGTTTCCCAGGGCTGAGATAACAAAATGCCAAAAACTGTAGGACCCCCTTCTCTCTGAAACCTGTGAGAGAAGGAGCCCTCCTGACTTCTTACAGCTTCTAATAGCCTCAGATATTCCTTGGCTTTGGCAAGATAGTTCCAATCTCTGCCTCTGTCCTCCATTGTCTTTTCCATGTCTCTTCACATCATCTTCCTTCTTGCATATGTCTGCTCTGTCCAGATTTGCCCTTTTTATAAAGACTGAGTCATACTGGATCAGGGAGCACCCTCATGACCCTTCTGTGACGCCCTGATTTCCTACTGGGGTCACATTCTGAATTACAAGGGATTAGAACTTCATTATTCCTTTCGAAAGGAAACAATTCAACTCATCACGGTACTCAATAAATATGTATTGAATGCATGAATGAATGGATAATTTTGACTAAATCATGTTTCTTTTTTACTAGTATCATTTTATACTGGTTTTAATATAATAAGCATTATTCTTTGTAAGTTTTTTCCTTTTAAAATAAATTTTAAAATATGCTTTATTCATCCATTCATTCAATCATGCATCTGGCATGCTAAGACAGTCATGGCTCCTGTCCCTCCATCCTGTAGTGTACCAGGGAGATCATGCTTTCTCCATGCTACATAAGTTCTTCAATAGAAACACAGACACAAAAACAGGAAAATCTCCCTGGTAGTGCAATCACTAGAAAGAATAAAAATAACAACAGCAACAAAGATCATCTGGAGTCACTGAGTTTTTCAGAGCTGAATTTTGCCCTGGTATCTTGGATCACGGATCCCAAGGTGTACAAGGTCTCATGTCAAGGCAGCTTAGTGATGTTGGGTGTTGCCGTGGTGACAGGAAGGCATGTACTCCTCTTGGGGACTCGATAGCATGTCTTCAGAAGCCCTTTTGCTTGTTTGTGCTCAAGCAGGTGAGCATAGGCTGGCATCTTGATATGCTCAGCCTTGTGAGGCCTTTTCTTGTACTTAGACCTCATGAGAAGATGAGTTTGTGACCACTTTATACTTGACAATTCAATTTCCAGGTCTCCTGATTCAAAGTCACTTTTTCTACTATCATTAGAGTCCATCTATTGTTGTTCTCTCTCCCTTTTTTATTATAAAAGAACAACTTTGTTGAAATAAAATGTGCAAACATCAAGCTCTCCCTTTTTATTTTTATTTTTATTTTTTATTTTTTATTTATTTATTTTTTTGCAGCATCGGGGATTGAACTCACAACCTTCCACCTGCCAGACAGGCACTTAACCCACTGAGCCAAACTCCCAGCCCTAGTTTTTTGAGGCAGGGTTGCACTGTGTAACTCAGGTCAGACTTGTGCTCACGTTGTAGCCCAAGCCGGCCTCGAACTCACAACGCTCCACCTACCTCAGCCTCCTGAGTGCTGGGATTAAAGGTGTGTGCCACCACGCCCGACTCCTTTTATTTTTTTAATTTTTAAAACATTTTAAAAGTTTTCATTAGTAGATATTTGCAGTATCAGTAGTATATTAGTAACTTTTTGCATAATGATTTTTTTTTAGGTATTCAGAGTTGTGCAGACCTTACCACTTTCTAATTCTAGAACATTTTTATCAACTCCTCAAAATCCAAAACCTATTAACTTCATTCCTTATTCCCCCATGCCCCAGCTCCTGGCAACCACTAGTCTGTTTTATGTCTGTGTTCGTGTGTGTGTACATGCACATACATTCAGGACACTGCACATAATTGGAACCCTTCCATATGTGGCCTTTTGTGTCTGGTGACATTGACTTTGCAGTGAATCTTGTAAATGGTGTTTGGTTCATCTCAGTTCACCTAACATTTACTGAATAAAAACTCTTTGAAGCTGTGGGTAAACAAATATGAATTAGGCAGTCTGGGGACCAAGACAACACCATATGGTGGGAAGACAGGCTTAGAAGTGGGGTGTGATACTGAGGGGTAGATGTAAGACTGACGGTGTATGTCTGGGCCATGGCTGAGGGTCAGCAGAGCTACAGAGGGATGTGAGAAATGTTCTTTTCCATCTCACATCAGATGACTGGTTGGTTACTTTATATCCTTCAGTCCTACAGAGATACCACCCCTCTATTAAAGGGTGGGCTACTTTCAGTTTCTCAAACATGCCAAGCCCTTTCCTTCTTTTCCTGGTAGCTTCACACATAATCCTTCCATCGTCTAGAAAACTGTGGGTTCCTCCTTGGCCCCACCTCCCTACTCTCCTTGGCCCCACCTCCCTACTCTCCTTGGTTAATTGTTGCTCATCCTTCAGGTCTTGGCCTGCGGCAAGGTCTTTACCTCTGCAGCAAAACTGCCTGCTCCAGACTAGCCCACATCACTCCTCTGGGTCAGTTCACAGACTCCATACATCCTGGTACTTATCCCAGCTGCAGTTGTCACTACTTGGGGTTCATATTGCCCCATGGCACAGTGAACTATGGGATGAAAGGGACTTGGATACTTTATTCAACCTGTATCTGAGGCCTGGCCATCATGTCTGACACGTGCAATGCACGTGTATTGAAACAATGACACCAGTGCTAAGTAAGGAGGTAGCACAGTTTTGGATTCCATGGACACTGAGATCCATTCATTTCCCTTTGAACCTTCTAGTCACATGCTACCATATGTGGAGTGAAATCAGTCCCAAGTGGCTTTTGTCCAATAAGGGCCTGCATGTCCCCTGCCTGCTTTTGTGTCAACAGGATGTGAATGTGAATTCATTAAAATACAGCTATATCCCACTTGAGTCCTTTGATGACAAACTTCTTCATAAAGTAAGTTATACTTTGGATCTTGTATATCAGTTTTGTAGTAGACAAAGCCCTGAGTTCCTTTGGTAGAAGTCGACTTGGACATGGACTTTCACTGTCCTTGTTGCTGCTCATACCTCTCACAGCTCCTGCAGTTTCACTTTTTGTCATTCCATTGAATGGGAAAACAGTTTGGCAGGAATCACCATTTCCTTACACAAAGCTGTGTCAGTGAACCTGGGAAACATACAATTGCAATGGTTTGATGTCTTTGGTTAATGAGTCACCTAGTGAAATGCCAAGCCACAGAAAAGCTAAATGGTGTAAGGTATATGTTTTGCTCTTTGGTCTGTTTGATAGCCAGTAGCTGAAATGCAGATATTGTGGTTCACTTTAGATGCTAATAAAAATAATGCTCTGAAAGGCTGTTCCCTAGGGTTGGGGAAGGCGACAAAACAACACAGTAGTGCAACTCTAAGGCCTTGTTCTGGAAAAAGTTCTAGTACACTCCAGGCTGGTGGCCATAGAATACATGAATTGATTCTTTATTTGAGCAGCCACATCATTTAATCGTGTTAACTATGGTTTGTGTCTCTGCTCAAGAATTCATAGCACATAGTGCTTTATACTTCCATGGGTCTTAAATTTTTTTTAATTCATCAGAAGTTTATTTAAAATACTATGAAAAGGCTGGGAGTTTGGCTCAGCAGCTTAAAATACCTGTCTGGCAGGTGCGAGGCTGTGAGTTTGATCCCCGGTGCCGCAAAAACAACAACAACAACAACAAAAAAAAAAAACTATGAAAGTATGGTCATGCTAAAGAGGTTAAACATTTAGATGGATGCATTGAGAAATTGGATGGGGAAGGATCAAAAAGCTGATGGAGTTCTGGAATAGGATGAGAGAGGAACAGAGTAACAATGATGAATACTGTTTTTTAGGTTTTATTTTGACATGCTCTGTGGCATAGCTTTAGAAGTAATATATTATTAAATTGCTATCCCAACTCAGTGAAGCAGAGGTTGAGAACTCCATTTAAAACCTAAGGAAACTGAGGGTCAAAGGCAGGAAGTGATTCCCCTGACAGGGGCTAAAGCATCTTAGCCTGAGAACACCCCAGCAGGGAATATCATGGTTTGGGGATGAGGTTCAGTGCTCAGTGTCTTACTATGACCTAGTGTCACTGCTTCGTGAACCATTCCTCTCTCAAGACGGGTAGGGATGGGTCCCCTGTCTGAAGCCTACAGCTTCGACCTCACTGGTGTCTCTCACCTCTCATCACCTGGATGGCTGCTCACCAGAGTCTTGCAGATGTTTCCAAGTATTCTACCCTTTCTGCTAGGTAGTAGCCATGCATTGCACTAGCTATCAGTTTAAAGTTGAGCTCTTATGTGGAGAAAGAAGTGACAATTAATAGTCTCTTTCTTTGACCAATTAGGATGATTTTTGTTTCTTAGAGATATTTTATCCCAATAGGAGGTATCTTGGAAAAGTTTCCAAATAATATCAATGTGTGGCCTTGAGAGGCCAAGTCAGGGGATATAATACCTGGAGCAATTATTCAGGAAGGCCTCTTCACCACCATGTACTTAGTCTATGTTCTTGTATTACAGAGGACCAGAGTGGGACAGGGGCTCACCCCAAGACACACAGAACAGCAGCCACATCTAACTGCATCCATTTCCCTCAACTAACTTAGTTCCGCTATGAACAAGGTGTTGGCCAAGTGTTGAGGAAATCAGCAGCCAACAAGGCAGACACAGCCTCTGTCCTCATGGAGTTCTGAGGCCAGCATTAAATGTTGAGCAGTTTAACAGTTTGTCATTTGTTAGTACTCTGCAAGGAGTGAGGAGGGATTATTGAGGTGTGGACCTAGGGCTTCAGTCTAGCGCAAAGAAACCAGTTGAGGTCTTTATTACATGATATGGAGTTGCGCTCTAGAGTTTGAATAGAAATTGAATAGAGGAAGGGGTGAGGAGAAGGGATGCTCAAGAGTACAGGATCAGAACAGCACATGTAGAGGTCTCTACACAGCATGTTGCTTCCTAGAAAGTATAGGGAATTTACCCCACTGAGTACTGACCATTAGAGAAGACCATGGCCATCACCTGAACCCAGGTGGACACACTCATCAGCCCATGGGCTTGGTGCTTTGTCAAAGCCAGTCCTCTGAGAGTCATCTGGTCATCCAATCTGGAGTGAACCCGTCATGGTGTAGCATAGTACTCTGAACCAGCATAGTCTGCAGAATAAAGTCATGGGTTCAAGCCCAGCTCTGGGGAAAGTAGGCCAGATGCTATCTGCCCATAGGAAATCTGTGAAATTCAACAAAATAATAAATGGGTGAGTAGAAGTCTCCAAAGGGTGTCAACTCAGCATACCAGCAACCTTAATACGAGTTCTTTTGTTAAGAGAGTTTCTCTATTGTGTTAGGATATTTTGGTAAGAATAATCCATAGAGGCAGTGCACACAGAGAGAGATTATTGTGGTAGGCTGCTTGCATGGGGTCTCTTACACAAGAACTGACCAGCCTCTTTGTGGGGGGCTGGCCCATGGTGGAGGGGTGTGTTTGCTTGCAGACATGCTGTCCTGCCTCATAGGTCTCTTCTAGCCTCGTCAACTTTGTGAGATCTGCAGCTTAATGGAGATATCAGACACCTCCCTGCAGAAGTCTGCTGGATGTGCCAACTTGGGAGTATTGTCAAATGTTTTATTCACTTTGTCTGTGACTCTGGTGCTCACTTTGGCAGCACATATACTTTGTCTGCCACTCTGAGGGAAACTTCTTACTCCAGGCAGAGACCCGCACACCTGCTGGGTTTTTGTGGTCTACCAGCAAGATCTGAGGACTCCAGCAGAGATTTGCCTAGGGAGAACAAAAATCACACCCCCTGAGAGTGTTTACATGCTAAAGAGATGGCTGGAATTCTTCTTTCAGAGTTTAGAATTTACTTTAAAAATCAGAAAAACAAATCTGAGTTCATGCTATGTTTAGATGTGAGTTAAAGAAATGAAGGGAAGAATCAAGTGCTCTTTTATTAAGGAATAGAAAGGATGATGACTTGCAGAGCACACTGGTATTTACATTTCCAGCAAGGTTTCTTCCTTTAGTTTTTCAGGGTGTCCTGTAAGCAAATCAATTCCTGAAGCAGGTGGGAAAAGTTCTGTCTGGAAAACCTAACTGGCCACGTGTGAATGAAGAATAACACATTTCTCCCATTTTGCTTCTTCCTACCTAGATTCTTTTGTTGGTGGAGTGATCGGCCTCATTTTTGCATACATCTGCTACAGACAGCACTACCCTCCACTGGCCAACACAGCTTGTCATAAACCGTATGTCAGTCTTCGAGTGCCGACCTCAATGAAGAAGGAGGAGATGCCCACAGCTGACAGTGCACCCACCTTGCCTCTGGAGGGAATCACCGAAGGCCCTGTATGACAAGTGTTCTGGGCTGATGGACACTGAGCCCCCAACACACTCTTGCACCCTGACGTCATAACACAGTGGAAAAGGTTTTGCTGTAGTGTGTTTCTCATCAGTTGTCTCTCAAAGTTTCCCTTCTGCTTCTGTTTTGCCAGTGGTGTTCTTGCCACTCTCAGTGTCCCCTAGCAGCATTTTTGAATTTTCAGGGTTTGGACATCAGGAACAATCTGAGAGCTGTGTGGGAGGCTGCACGGATGGGGTGGGTGTAGCTCAGCTGATTCCTCCACCTGAAATGTTTGCTGTAGCAACCACCTTCCTCTGTTTTCATGGTTGTAAAACATAATAAAACCTCATATCTGGGAGATTTGGTGTTGGCTGCGCACTGTGACAGAAATAGTCCAGAGCTGCCTTTGGTTTCACTGCAGAGGCGCAAAGCCAGCTCTGTCCATAGGTCATTCCAGGAGCTGAGCTCTGAGTCAAAAGCTCATGCCTGAGCCATCATTTTCTCATAGCACATGTTTCTGAAATGAGTTTTAAAATTATAGGTGTAGCTGTGACATTTCCAGGGCTTTTGAAGCACTGATTCAGAAGGATATGAGATAACTCCATACTTAGACCTATACAAAGTCCAAAGAGAATAAAGAGGCAAAATACTCATGTTAGGGATAAGTTCCCTGTAAAGGTCACTGCAGATGTCTCTGGATTCATAAGTACAACATTCTCCCAACTTTCTAGTCTAGGTGTGGGAGTCAGTATATAAGTAGCTCAGCTTCTTAACTGAGAATTCTGTAGCACACCAGGGAGAAATGTGACTGTCACAAATCAGAAAACCACAGCTGTGGGCTAATGTCAAGGGAGTGGCTGGCTGACCATTGGAGGTAAGAAGCAGTTTGGCAGTGAGAGTTTTTTCCATGTAGGATCATGCATTTTGCAGAGCTCTGTTCTAATGTGTTTTGGGATGGTGGTGTGGTCCTGCTCCACTCTGGCAGAAAGCGTCACTGTGATAGGTCTCTGGGAGAAGGCACAAGAACCAAGTGTGGAGGATACTGCTTCCGGCATACCTCTTTGCATTGTTGGATGCAGCCAATCAACATTAATCTTTTCAGACTGCATACAGAGCACTCTGCTCCATGGCCAGTTTGTGCTTTTCAAAGCTGAAGGCATTCCTTGTTCACATCTGGTCAGATGCACCACATGGGTCTCCAGGTTCCTGGGTCTGTATACTTCAAGATGATACATTTTTAGTTTTCAGAGAGTGAGTCTGTTCCCAGAAGTCAGGAAAGGAGACTGCATTTTGAAATACTCAGGTGGCTGTATAAATGCCACCCATGTGGTTTTTGGGTTGCCTGTGCCTTTGATCAGTCAACTCTGCTAGGCCTAACCCTGAAGTACAGGTAGCACCATGAAAAGACCATGGTCAGTGAGCCCCACACAGACTCTGTAGCTGAGGCCCTTCCAAACCAGTTTGGCACAGAGCCCTGCGATTGACCCCTTGGTGGAAATAGGGAGAGGAAGCCTTGAATTGACTTCCATCCTAAGTCAAACCATTGATTTTATAAAATCACAGAACTACACTTCCAAGCAATTTTGAAAAAAATGAGAGGTACTTTAAAAGTTAAATTATACTAATTCATAAAACATAATTTAAATCCAAAGCTAAGTTCATGTCAAATTAGAAGATTAGTGGTCAGATTTAATAAAACTTCCACAATTGTCAAAAATAAAGCAAAAACAATTCAGGGAGTGGAAGAACTGAGTCTACATAGTTGTTTAATTCTATTTTTGCCCAAATTCCACTTTAGCAGGCAGAAGGAAAGTGAAAGAATTATACTTCAGTTAATGATCACTTAAAATTCTGTACCATGTGGTGTAAATGTAAGATAAATACTTAACGTGGCCAGGAAGGACTCTACAAAGTAACAAAGAACAGAATATTGTTAATGCTGATAATTAGACTGAAAGCCCTAGAACAGGCTGTGTAAAAGCCTTGATTAAAATGTAATTAAAATTACAAAGGACACAATAACATGAAGCAAATGGCAGGATCCTTAGGAGTCATAATTAACAGCGAAATCCAGTTCGCAAAAGGCAGGTGCTTTTGTGGGTCTGTATGTTTTAACTTCATGCTTCATTAATGTGAAGGAAATATAACACTATGCACAAATAAAATGACTGTGAATGAGGGCAATTGTCCCTTGGCCCCTGATCTTTCCTGGGTATAAAGGATGACCAATTCTATCTCTTTGGCAAGACAGGTTGCCCACTGCGTGAGTGGTCATAGCCCAACCCGGAAGCTGTGGGCTGCAAGGCTTTCCCTCCTGGATAAACCTGCTCAGAGTCCTTATTGAAGACCAACAGCCACAGGGTCAAGCACCTCTATCTTAAGGGGCTGGGAAGGAATACAGTGAAAGATGTAGGCCAGGGATCTCAGAGAAGAATAGAGACTTCGGAAAACCAAGACCACACACCTCCGGGAAATGGTGTTGGCCCCTTTAGCTCCATGTTGAACTTGCTTGACTGGGAGGAAGGCAAACCTAGAGTTTTTGGATATTCTTGGTTGTTTTGAAAAAAAGTGAGAAGTTTTCATTTTTATTTTTATGTAAAATTGTTTACTTTACCTTGGGCAATTATTCACACTGAGATGCTTTAAGGTGCAGCTAACAAAACACCCAACTGAAAGCAACTTGACAGGTAGGGTTTATTAATATTATAAATAGTAAGAAATGGAGAGTAAATGATCTCAGAGACCCCCAAACCCTTTCCATCCTCTCGTTCTACCATCTTCAGTAGGCCAGTAGGACTCTCCCCATGATCTCAAAGTGACTGCTGCATCCTCAAGAATCATAGCCTTGTTCAATCATGCTCATAGGGTGAGAGAACTCAGTGGGGTGGCAGGTACCCCAGATATCCCAGCTACTCAGAGGGCTGACATGGGAGCATTGTTGGAGCTCATAAGTTCAAGACCAACCTGGACAAAGGAGTAAGACTATCTCGGAGATAGAGACAGAGACACAGTCACATGATAAAATAACTATGGGTCTCTACCAGGAAAAATTATATTTCATAGAATGCCTGTGAAAAATTATATAAATTGGCTACAACTGTGTTGCATGGCCACTGCCAGATCTCAGAGGATCTTGAAAATATCAGTATCCAGCATTTTCAGACTTTGTAGGAAGTGAGCTCTACCTGTTTGGGAAAAAAGTTAAAGATAGTGGTTGCATTGAAAAACGGTGGTGTCGGACAAAGTCCAATTTAGCACAAATAAAAATGGCACATAGGTTAAATAGGAATATAGAGCAAGCTATTGGAACCTGTCATAGGAACTTTGGGGGTAGAATTTAAGTCAAACAACTGGATGTCCTATCAATCCACGGAGCCCTAAGGAGTTGCCCTTCTCCTCAAAACTTTTTCTAAAGTCATGAGCTTGTTGTCCAGGATACTCCATCCACTGGAGGGTGTTGGTATATTCTTTTCATCAACTCTGTCTTTCTCAAGACACTGTCCTTTTCGTTAAAATCACCATTCCCTTACCTTCTTTCACTTTATCACTAATGATATGTCCCATTCTTCCCAGCTCAGTGTCAGTAGGTAATATTGGTGGTTATTTGATTCCTGTTTGTAACTGGAGTTGACCCCCCTTGGGGAGTCCCTCCCTTCACGGGGAAAAATCTCTGCACAGGGGTATGGCCCAGTGGGAGACACCTGGTCAAGGTGAGCCAATGTCAGTCTCTGGAAAGTTGGAAGACAGCTGAGGTAGCATTTTAGAGAGGATAAACCTAGGCCTCTAGTTCTAAGCACTCTAAGCCCCCAGTTTAATGCCTTCCTAAGATTTCCTGCTCAGTTCTGTGAGCCAATCTTAGCCTATCCAGGCACGAATTTTCAGTAGAGTTGCTTTCTGTTGCTTACAACCAAACCAGTTTCTAAATTTCCTTGGTCCCATCTCCCTGAAGTGGAGGGTTTGACCTAAGGAATCATTGAGCATTGCTTTGATGACGGCAAGCTTTCAAATCCCTCCCAGCTTTCATAATGGACTTATCCAGCACTAGTCCATTTATCATGCAGATCATGGCTGGAAGGTTCAGAGACTCCTGACAGGCTGGAATCACAACTGGAATGCTTCCCAAGTCTTGCATTCAGTGATACCCAACTCCAGAGCATCCACAATCAAAACATTCACCAGACAGCTAAAAGGAGGCAGGCCTGATGTGGTGATTTGATCTTTTCTCAATAACTAGTTTGAAACAAAAACTGAAGCAATACTTTCCTAGCGTTTAAAAAGTGAAATGCTAATTTCATGGTGAGATTGACTATGGCTTTTTTTTTTTTCTTGAACCGAAAATTGAACACGTGACCTTGTGCTTGCCAGGCAGGCGCTTGTGCCACTAAGCTATATCCCTGGCCCTTGACCATGACTCTTAATGACATGGTGCCTCTCTGGGGAGTGTTTTTGTCCATGCTTGTGTCTTTGTATTTTTGTCCTAGGACTCAGGTGGCCAGGGGCATCTCTGCTCATTGTGTCTCTTACTTGAGGATACTGACTGCCTGCTTTTGTTGAATGAAGCCATTAACATACTAAAAAATGGCATTGATGGCTTATAGCTATACTCATCCTCATTAAAAAAGTCCAGTCTCAGTTAGGATTAATAGTCCAGTGTGACTTGCACCAAGCTGGCATATCCGGGGAAGAGAGAAAATTGGAACTGGCATTCAGAGGCAGATTTGAATGAAGGGAAAGGAAAAGGAAATGGCTTTATACCAGCATTTCTCATAGGAGCCTCACAGAACTGGTCTAACTTTGCAAAAATACATTATAGCGTGATTAACATATTCTAAATTCCCTCTTAGAGATTCAAAACACACAATGACATAGTAAAAGCTCTGAAAAGTGTTGCAGTAAAGAAACTGGCCCTGAAAGCCACATCTTTTTTTGTTCCTTCTTGACACTTTTTAGCACCAGTGTCTGGTGTGATGCTGCTGCAAGGAACCAGTGGTTTATTTCTGCAAACGATCTGAAAAAAACAGTGCCCCCAATGCCAGTGAGTGCAATACTGTTTAACACAATGTGTGCTGTGTCGGAGCTGAGCTCCAGGGATGGGTCATATCATTAGTGATGCTTGATGCAGCCTCTTATCTTGCTTTGCCCTGTAATGTTCCCCAACTGACACAGGCTACAATCACAGAAGCCCTGGGGACCTCACACACAGTAGTGCTGAACACTGCTTTTGTCAAATCCATGGTACTAACTTTGGCAGACACTAAACCCTCCAGTCACTGCAAGGTTAGCATGGGAGGCCAGGCATCCCTGCGAATAACTCTGCCACTTAACCTTGAGCTCCATCCCAATATGCCTCACTGTCTACATCTGCAAAATGGGAACATCAACCTTATGAGACTATTGGACAGCTTATTGATCAAGAATCTAAGATATCAGGCCATGACAGTCGTAACTATTGCAGAAATCCTTGGACATCTGAGATAAAGCTAGAACAACTCCCTTGTCTCAGTCCACTCAGGCTGCTATAACATAATCCTATAGATTGAATGGTTTACAAACAGCAGACATTTAATTCTCAGAGTTCTGGAGACTAGAAGTCCCAAATCAAAGTGTCTTCCGAGGAGCTATTTCATTTTCTATTTCACAGATCATGGTCTTCACTGTGTCCTCACATTGACTCTCCAGGGTTCCTTTGATAAGGGCACTAATCCAATTCATGAGGGCTACATCCTCATGAGCTAATCACCACCTAAAAGCCCTACCTCTTATTACTATCACATTGGGAGCTAGAGTTTCAACTCTGAATGGGGACTCAGTGAGTATTAATTCTAGTATAGTGGTAATGAATCTGTGGTATGCATGCCACAGTGAGCTGTTTGTATCACTGAAAACTCTAAAACGTTTGCTATCACTGATCAAGAGCATCCCTGAAGACTTAAGAGCCATTAAATCTATTTTATTTTATTTTATTTTATTTTTTGTGATAGAGTCTCACCATATAGTCCAGGCTGGCCTTGAACTCACTATGTAACCCAGGCTGGCCTTGAACTTCTGGAGTTCCTCCTGCCTTAACCTCCCAAGTGCTGGGATTACAGGTATGCACTACCATGCTGGGCTTTTGAGCCGCTAATTCAAACAAGGCAATACTATGATGGTTAGCAAATACAAAAGCCCTGTCTGGATTATAACACCTTCTACCACCAGTGGGCAATGGTGAAATTTATTCTCTCAGAGAATCCAGATTCCAACTATGAGAAAATTGATTTAATAGCACCATAAAATCCACTGTGTTGGTTTAATAAGACTTAAAATGTCTGAGCGGCTTAGCATAAGTCAGAGGTTGCTGTAACTATGAGGGAGAGAAAGGCCATCCCCGTGAAGGCATAGCAGGCCCAGGGCTTTGGGGTGCTATGGAGCAAAAGGCCCACACACAAGGGTAACTCTGTGTGAAGCCTCCCAGGAGGAGAATGTACAGGAACAGGGCAGGAGGCAGCTTAGTGACCTTAGAAAGAAGGTGAACTAATGCTTGCATTATTTGGGAAGGGCGTAATATTAGAAAAACCTGTGAAAAGACTCAAAGGCTTGTGAGCCTTTTAAGGATCACAGAATGTTCTGGTTCATACTAACCCAAATTGGGAGAGAGAGTGCTTGCAGCAGAGCCCTGTTAGAGCTGTAGAGGTGATGCGCATACAGAAAGGCAGGGTCAGCTTCAGTGGAAGAGGGTTTCAGGAACTGGTGGCCCAGCTTCATCTGAAAATGGGAGTCAGATGCCCCGTGTGTGTGTGTGTAAGTGCCACGATGCGCGGGCACCTGGGGACGGCAGGAGGATGCATGTTTCCATAGCTCTACCTGGAAGATGTGAAGCTGGGCCTCACTGAAGCAGTCTGTGCAGAACATTGCGACTTCCATAGGTGCCCTTAGCCCATGGGCCAGCCTTTCAGCTTCACTTTTAAGCTCAGGAAATATTCTGGAGGTTGCTCACAGCAAACTGCTTCTGTTTCAGAGGAAACCACAGCTCAAGTAGGGGCTGCCTTGGGCTTGAAGTGAGGAAGCACCTAATCACAGCAGTGTGTGGGCGACATTCCCTCATGTGATAGGTGGGAGTGGTTTCAGCTGTGCTCAGGGTTCAAATCCAGCTCACACATCTCCTTGAACAGGGTACGAAGCTTTTGAAGACACAGTGTCCTCAGCATAAGACAAGGTTTTTGTGAAGATGAAGTAAAGGAGATGTGTACAGAAAATGCTTCATCTAGAGCTTTGCATGTGCAGCATCCTCAATACATGTTAGCTGTTGCTACAGTTTGGGGTTACCCATCGACATGTGGAACATGAGCTGTTCTTTGTGAGCACATCTGATTCTTTCTTATGTGTTGGCCTTTTTTCCTAAAAATCTTTGATATATGAATTCTGCACACCCTGGTCCTCCCTGCCCAGAGGTTTCTCTCATAATAACTCCATGTCAGGATTCTGAGCAGCACTTCATTTACTGGGGAAGGGTACTAACAGGATCTTTCACGTAGTCTCCACCACTTTATAAATGAACAAACTTGGAATCCGAGATGTGTAGTCATCTTCCCAAAGTCACACAGCTCATGAGAACAAGATAACAGCGTTTAGTCCCTCATAACAGCAGAACCCATGCTGCTTGTGGCACTTCTAGAGCTAGCATGATGATGCAAATGTGATTGTGTAGTGATGGCATTAGGATCTATCTGGTCCCCAAGTCTGGGGACAAGGTGTGGGGTTGGCTGTTCAGAAAGGCCCTCTAAGCCCAGAGAGAGAAGAAGAACAAAGCTGGCAAGAGCCACATACTGAGCCCTTTGTCTAGGGCTACACAAAGGCCTTGCTGAGTGACCTCAGTCAAACTCAGTGCAGCCTGATGAGAAAGGCACTGCTGCTATCCTCCAAGTATGAAAGAGGAGAAAAGGGTGCAGAGAGGTTGTGATACAGAGCGTGTAAGCCAAGGTCAGAGATTTGAATCCAGAAGTCTTTCTCCAAAACCTCTATATTTAACCAGTGTACAGAGTTCTGGCAGGCAGCTAATTTGCTTATCTTTTGCTCTGTCTGGGATCTTTATTTCCAAGAGATTCTGCAGTCTAAGTCTAGCACTCATGCTTCTTGTCACATGCTCCCCATGCATGCACTTGCAAGAGTAGAAAATCAAAGTTGAAGTTGTACCCAAAACGTGACTGAAATCAGTCTCCCTTCTGTGGTTGTCTCCTCTCCAATCTTCTTAATCCTAATGGGTTTTATAGGACTTCACTCTGTCGGGGGAGAGATGCGGGAAGGGTGGGAAGTAAATTCAAGTTTCAGTCTGTTATGAGTTCCTGCAGTTGCCACTTCATTTCTCAGATAGCTTTCAGGACTCCTCATTCCCTCATACCACATGTCCCTGGTAGGGTGTTACCTGATTTGTCTCTTCTATGTCCCAGCACCAGAGCAGAACCAGGCACACAGTAGAGGTTCCATTAGTATCTGTTGAGTAAAGAAGCATAGAACAAGCTGTGTATGGTGGTGTATATCTATAATCTCAGTACTCAGAAGGTAAGGCAGGAGAACTGCACATTCAAGGGCAGCCCAGCTACATAGCAAGGCTTCATTTCTACTAATTAAAAATAGAAAAAAGTTAAAAAGAAGTAGACAGTAAAGAGTCTTGCTCCTTCACTGAGTCGTCTGTGCTTTGCAGTTGCTAGAATCTTGTCAGTCAAGATTATTGTTCTAGAAGCAGGAAGATATACTCCAAGGATTGTGGGATGCAGGGGAAATGGAACTGTGGAATGAAATGAGGATCTTGAGCCTGGAAAGTTCCCTGGAGTGAAGATTTAGGGAACAGTGGGGATTAGAAGTACAACAGACCTAGCTAAAGATCCAAGTAGAGCCTGGACAGCCAGGTGGACACTGCCTGAGCTGCTGCCACATGGTGCTCACCTCCCAGCTCCTGTGTTACCCATGCCTGCCTGGGCAGCTCTTCCCTGCCTGGCTCCTCCTTCTTCAGGCCAGTTCAGGTGCTGCCTCCTCAGAGCTCCTCTTCCATACATTTGCTCAAAAGCCCTCCCCTCCAAACACAATTGTTTTCTATCATATTTTCTTATTAAGTTTCTTGTCGCAACAATATTGTTCCTATACTTT